>LOJH01001852.1:23589-40257 GCA_001685095.1 Ellobius talpinus
TCTCTCTCTCTCTCTCTCTCTCTCTCTCTCTCCTCTCTCTCTCCTTCTCTCCCTCCCTCTACTTTGTGTGTGGCATTGGATCCATTGGTGGTTAAAATAGGAGGTAGCAACATACCACAGAGCACTGACTTAATTGTATATGAGTGGAAAACAGATTTTCTTAGATGTGCTGGTTCAGAGGGACCAACCTTAGCAGGTAAGTCATGTTCTCTGATGCTAAAATTTGGAACCCATAGAGGCTGGATCATACATAGCAGAATGCAAAATGGATGCTGTTTGTCAGTTGCTACATTTATGTGTGGTTTCTCTATCACAGTACATCTTCTTCTACTAGGTGAACGGTTCATCTTCAAACTTGAGGTGATAGGATTAATTGCATACTAAACACTGTCTATAGTTCCTTATTGCCTTTGATTATAGCTCAAATTTTTCATTTGGCATTTATGAACTTCCACATGCGGCTCCTGAACTACCTTGTTACTGTGCGTGAGGCTCTCCCCCTGCTTTCTCCTCCACATGCTTCATATACATCCTTCTTACTCTCATGCTTTGTATTAATTTCAGGTTTCAATCCATTGCTTTCTGTTTCCTTTGTCTCCCTCCAACTTCAGTTCTTGCTCTCTTGCATGGTCACATTTAAGGTGTAGAAATCTTCATTGAGAGCTGTTAGCCTTGGGGGAAATCAGCCCTGCATTACCTCTCTAGCTACGTAAGAAGTTCCTTGACCTCCCTAAGCATGCAACTCTTCAAACTGATACATTTTAAATGTCACACATTTAGTATGACAACATACAGTGATGTCAGAGGTATGGAAATCCTAAAAGAAGTCCTGCCAGGCACTCGTGTGTGCACACAAACACTAACACACAAGGGGTTTGACAAAATCATGATTAAAACATTCCCTAGGCAGCAATGTAGAAACACACTTTGTTTTATGATCTTGTAGGAATAATGAAGCACCTGATGATTAGTAGATATTATTTGTTATTATTTTTATTGAATTCTACATTTTTCTCTGCCCCTCTCCCTGTCTCTCCCCTCCCCTTCACCCCCCTTAAGGTCCCCATGCTCCCAATTTACTCAGGAGATCTTGTCTTTTTCTACTTCCCATGTAAATTAGATCTATGTATGTCTCTCTTAGTGTTAGTAATTTTAATTCTAAGATAGATTAATTTTATTGCATTCATGGAAACTATCATTTTTAATTTTATCATTCATTTTGGTGCTTAATGTTATATTTATTTAACAACTTGTACATAGCAGAGAGTGGGCATATGAGTTCCTTTTGATCACAGTAGCAAAATCCTACAATGTGCATAGTTAATATATTAGTTTTATTGAATAAAAGGAAGGGAGAATGGTCAAAAGGAAAGGAGGAAGGATAGAAAGGAGAGGAAAAGGAAGGAAAGCGAAGAGAAGAGAAGGAAAGGAAAAGGAAGAGAAGGGAAAGAGGGAAGGGAGGAGAGGGAGGGAAAGGGAAGGAAAGGTGGGAGGATAGGGAGATAATGGTAAAGAGGAGGGGAGGGGAGGGTCAGGGAGGGAGAAAAGGGCTAATAAAATGAAGAGACATGATTAGCAGTGACCATATCTCTTAGGATTGGAATCAGCATCCTCAGAAGCAAAATGTAGCTCTGGGTGGAGGCCATGTGCAGCCAGCTAAGACTGCAACCAATAGTCTGTCATATTTAGGTTAGAGGGCAAAAAGTAAGCTGTGAATCCCTAGCTGTGTGCTGTGGTTTGGGATCTGAGATCAGAGATTAGACCTAAGTCAAGGATGAGGTGTTAGGAAATAGATTAATGTCAGATATGGGTACCAAATTCTTTAAGGGACACATTAAAGAAGCATACAGGGTAAAACATGAGGATGAAAGCCTAATTTCAGCAATCTAGTTCCAGAGTCATAGTCTACAGTTTCATGTGCCAGACTGTCTGATGGAGACCAAGAGCTTCCAGCCATTGGCAAGAAGAAAGACTTCCTTGGTCTTATGACACACAATAAGAATAGAGTTACACATATGCATGTTATATTTGTTCCTGTGTGTATCTTTGGACCAGTTAGTGACAGCCAAACACTCGTTCCCACACAGAAACATGAACAAACCCTAGGAATGTAGCATCATCACCACCGGGCAGTTTGTCCAATCATGGAGTTGCCTGGTTCCTACGAAACAGAATCTCATTTCCACGGCATTTCAATTTTTTGATTTAACCCTGAGATTTTATAGTTAAAAATCCCAAGGTTTGAAACATGGCTCAGCTTTTACCAGTCCACAGTGCATTGGATGGGATGGAATTGTAGCTGAAGACTGAGAAATGATGGGCAGAGAGGAGGGGTTAGTAAGATTCACACAGGAGTGAAGGGGCAGTTGTTCACACTCTAAGTCCTATTCCCACAGCCCAGGCACTTACTTTAGAAGCTGTGAAGGATTTTCTCAAAATTTACCACAAGAAATTGGTTCTAAGGTAGACAAGGTTCTGAAAAGCTTTCTATCATGCCTTACGTAACTCGGGGGGAAATATTATTCCCCTGAATTGGGGGTGAGAAAAGAGATGGATTTGTAGAGTGAATAACTGCTTAAATATTTCAAGCATTGCTGCTTTCCCTTTACTTTGAAGAACAGGAAATGATAAATCAGAAAGAAGGGGATTTACTTCCATTTCAAGGTGCCAATAGTCAAGCAAGTTAGCTGGCTCCGTGCCTAAGCCTTTACGTGTGGGAAGTGGAGCTGGAGCAAGGGAGGCCACCAGTGTTTGGGATAGTGGTAGGGATTGTGAGTGTGGTGGGACCAAGAGAGACACACTGTCGCCCCCCTCATGCCATCTCTTGTGTAAAGGTCAATGGGCTAGTGAGAGTAGGAGACCATTCAAGCCTCAGATCTCCAGGCTTGTCATTTGAATGTTACTGAGGCTGGAATAATGTTTTCTATATTACCTCGGTATCTGGAGAAGCATCCCCTGCATTATGTGGCTATCACTGTAACAGGCTGTAATGTTGAGACATTTGGGATGGGCCCACTGGGATACTTTCCAGTATGGCATTTGAACAGCTTTTGCATTCTCTCAGTTGTAAGTGAAATTCCATATTTTCCCCATTGAAAATCTACGTTCACCTCCTACTCCCTGAAAACTCTTGTGCTCTGTCATTGCCCTCCTGCAGACAAGACCCATCCATTGAGCATAGGTGAATGACTGGAACTTAAATACAAAAGGGGATGTACGAAGGTTTAATTAGTGAAGCCCTCTTGCCAAGCCGCCAGAGATTCAGGAGAAGGGAATCTTTCTGTGTCTAGAAGCCAAAGTCCATCCTGCCCTCAGAGAGCTGTCAACCCACCCTGTCAGATATTTGTGGGGCTAGGACTCTGGGCAGAATTACATAAGTGAGCAAGGCCACTGTCCTTCCTCTGGGGATAGGAAAGTGTCGGTTGTGAGTTCCAAGTCCTGGCTATACTGGTTGTCAATCTAGATTGCTTGTTAGCCAAAGGTTTGCGGTCCAGGATCTCTCTTTCTACTCTGTGTTCCTGTCGTGGAGCAGCTTGCTCATCCGAACATCATTATTCATAGAATTCATACAAGCCCTTTCCGAAGGCAGGGATGCAGCCAATCCTGACTCCAGCCTCACTATCCAGCTGCTGTTCTCTCTCTCTGGAATGGACTTCCAATCTCAGAGTTTCACAACCAGCTCCTAGAGGCCAGTTGGGTTTTACTGTCCAGAATCTGTCCAAGTCTCAGGACTTGGCCCCCTGCAACTGTTCTCCTGGCTGCACACATCTGCTCTGCCTTAACCCACTTAGAGATCTGGGCAAGAGATGCTTCTCCTGAAACTCCTGCCCGAGGCCCACATCAGCAAGGGTCAACCACTGACCCTAACCGCAAAAATCATATCTCTCAGGTCAAATACACCATGGACTGACGTCTGAGTTTTGGAAAGCCTTTTCGCCAACTAGAACTATAACCACACCAAGCCAGACAGGAGCCTGAGGAGAAATGAAAAACTCTTGATTGAAAATTCTTGTAATTTTTTTCAGTGTGCTATTTTCACATTATGTTTTATTTTTTAATCTTCATTGGAGACTTGGCTGGTATTTCCTACAATTTGCCTTTAAATCAAGTATGTGACTTACCACACTCAGCTCCACCAGTACTGTTTCTTCATAAGTGTGTGTGGAGGGACGAGTGTCTTATTATCCACTTTGCAGTTTTAAAACAATTAAAGAAAATCATATGGTTAAAAATAAAGGAAACTATGTGAACCAAATACCTGACCCACTGCATAGAAAAAAAACTATTATCATTCTCATGTATGTTTCATTTGTTATTATAGTTAATATTCTGTATTTCTTTAGACTGTGGCTTTAGATCTGCAGACTCCTCGAAGCAAGAGTCTGGGTTGCAACCTCTGGACCACTCTTCAGTGGTATCATGCTTGGAACACAAATATTTTTCCATTAAAACTGCTGCTTATTAATCACCGATTAGGCAGGCTTATATCTGGGACCCACATCCTTAACTGATTCCTAATTTTTCCACAGTACCCAGCAAGCAAACATTTATGCATATTATCTTTGCCATCTTTTCCATGATATTGTAAAATCAAGCCAGTGTTTCTTATGAGTGGCTGACTTGCCTTCTCCACACGTACATGGAATGACCCCTGCATCTGGGGAAGAGTTCCAACTTCCATATTCTTCAACCCACTGTGCTGGCAGCAGTCCATGAGTTCGTCTTGGGAAACTATAATTGATTACTCTGGAGGGAAAACTCCATCCTAACACCAGCTGGCAACCAGACCTGCCCTAGAGTCCCCTAAATTTATCTCTAGTGCAATCCTCAGCAGAGACAGCGTGCACACAAACTGACATTATCTTAAGGTCCAAATCATGGCTGCATGCGAGTACTTTCTTCAATCAGCTTCACTTGGGCACCCGTTGCCTCAACGTGTTGAATTTTCCAGTGACAGATCTGAACAGGCAGAGTGCTTTTCTGTCCAGCACCACTTGAACAAGTAACACATGTAGCAGATAACAGAGAAATGGCCTTAGAGTGGCCTGTCAGAGGAAAAAGGAGGAAGAGGTCAGCCTTGAGGAGCCATGGGATGGAAACAGACATCAGATTTCTAGAGTCCGTGGGCATTCTCCTCCTCAGAGTGGGATTGACTGGCTCTGTCTGGCTTATCAAAGCTGTTGTCCTGTCTTCCAGGATATGAGAAGGAAACACAGACATTGGTTGATTGTCCAAACTCTCTGAAGGAAGATGTTTCAAATTTTAGAAAATTAACATGATTCCAATCCCCCAGAGTAATCCTGGGTGCCAAAGCCATATTATGGAGTCATTGTGCTTTTGTTGAATAAGTTCTTGAGAATTTGTCCCCATGCCAGGCAGCATCAGCTTTCATATGGACTGCTGTCTCCATGGCATAGCAACCATGGATTCAGGAGAGGCTGTGTGTCTGTCACCTGTGCTATCAGCAAGAAATAAAGGCTATTACAGCAAGCACACCACGTGACTTGCAAACACACAATCTGTGATTTTTCTCTGGGACTTTGATACTCTATGTGATCAACTTGATCTGTATGACCAACCATTTCACACATGCTCAGTTTTCACCAGCTTTTAAGGAAGTTGCACACTGTAAACACCACGCTCGCCGGCTCTGTGGATTGGCTTCTCAAAGCAGGAGTGCAGAGAAGAGCTCACCTTGAAGGATCTTATAAATAGCTCTATATTCTCTCCTTGGTTTTGATTACTGTCAAGGTTGTGTGTGGATTCTATTTTAGGCCCAAATGGCAGAAAAGCCTCTTCTAGAGCCAAGAAGCATCATTGTGGACTGCCAATAAATTCTGGAGAAAATTACATTTTCAAAAGGAAAACTTTGACATACATCTGGCAATAGAAGTATCCTGAACATATGGCAACCTGGTAGGTTGGGAGTCATTGGAACATGTGAAGTTGAGCTGAATACTGTACTCATCGTGTTCTGGGGTGCATTTGGGGGAGGCCCTGTTGTGAGACCGTGTCTTTTTCAAACTGATGTGACACACTCACAGGGGAAGGGAACTGGGTGAAAACCCATGCTAGTATGCCTGACCTTCTCCTGGAAACCTCTGAATGACTCCAAAAAGCTATTCTTAGTGGTGCAAGTGAGTGAGATTAAGACCCCGCTGGAAAGGCAGGCCTGTCCTCACGACTCCACTGATAAATAAAATCCTGGGAGACTAGAGAAACTCAAAAAATTCAGCCCTCAGAACTAAGGATACCAGTTTTGAGAGTCAATGGTTGTTTCAGCTTGAAATCTTGCTACCCCTCTGGCTCAGCATCTCCATGGTAACCTTATGTTTGACCACGTCTACTGATTGAAAGGGCAACATCTCTGTGGTGAGTCATGACATGAGAAATCAGTTCTGTAAGGAGCAAACTAAAGTTGCCATCACAGGAAGGAGCATAGATGAGTTGACTTCACCGAGAGTCCATGAGTGTATAACTGAGATATGGTGTACCAATCACAAAGAGGGCAACCCTCCCACTTCTGGACCCCACACTTACCTTCCAGCACCTCCATCTCTCCCAAGTATTTGGTATCTACTCAATGGAACATATCAGTTATATCAGGCAACATTCCAGTATTTAGAGGACAGTTATTTTCAGGATCGGATGATGGCCTGATTTTTCAGATAAAGGCACCTGGGCTCAATAGACATGTTTGTTGACCAAAATCACAAAGGCGTAAGAATTTCAGCCCAGATGCAAGTATAAATCATATCTCAGTGACTCCAAATACTGTTGTTGCTGACCAACTCATTGAGTCTCAAAAACGCTACTTCCTTCATCAGGAGGGGGAAGTCATGAAGCCTACCTTCTTGAGGACACAAAAGATGATAATAATAGAGAGTAGACAAGACTCACCCCTCCCTGGAGGATCTATGGGCAATTAATGCTCACTAGGACAGCAAGATTTTCTTCAGTGGTATAGCCACTAGGAGGGAGCACATGTTCCTGTAAATAATCCATCATCCAAGACTCTAATCAACTCTAGTGAAACTCACTAGGTCATCAAAATAGGTAGGTAGGTAGGTCAGTAGGTAGGTAGGTAGGTAGATAGATGATAGATGATAGATAGATAGATAGATAGATAGAGATAAGAAGGAGAAGGTAGGAAAAGGAGGAGGGTAGTAGATGGGGAAGGGAGCAGAAGAGGGTTATATGTGATAAATATCATAAAAAAGACATTAAGCATAATATGTGTGAAAGTGTCCTACTGAAAGCCATTGCTATGTATAATTAATATGTGCTGAAGAAATCGATGTTTCTTTTATATCAACTGGATCACAGACAAAGCAATCACGGCAGTTGCTTCTTACCTCTGTCTGATCCTTGAGCTTGCTCTGGGTGGGCTGTGAACATTTTCAGTGTCAGAGTAACTCTGTTCTCCACCTTTCATTCTGCTGATGGAATGACTGAGTCCAACAAAGCACTCTGTGCGATGCAGTGTACACTATCTTCCCAGGACATGTATTCACATAGGACCACACAGCAGGCCCTTAGACTGGACAAGTCACATGAACACATGCCCTCACCCAACACTGCCGACAAACATACATGCAAGTACTTCCCTCCTCAGGGTTAGGGTTATTACATCCCTTTCTGAGAATTTAATTTTCTGTTCAGATTCAGGAAGGTGGGAATTGTTAAGCTGTTATTGAATTAAGAGTGTATGTCAGAAATCTGCATTTTTCACATGGCCATCATCCGATCCTGACTACAAAATCTATGCAAACCTCTTGTGAAACATTGTCTTCATGGTGGGGTTCTTAAAGATCAGAAGTGGCTCTTAATAGACTTCATTTGTCCCAGGTCAGGTCACACGGCTTACATCCAGGGTAAACAGACATCTGGTGAGAGTGGGTTAAACGAATATCACTGCCACTCAGTCTCTCGTCCAGTTACTATTCAAAGCAAGGAAGTTTGTCAAGTATCCAGAACATACCAAAGTGTCCCTGAATTTACAGGGACAGTTATCTTTACTGAATTAATTATTAATGAATGATCTTTGAGGATTCCTGAGGATTATTCTAATTCCTTCCTTCCAATTGGACAGGCTTTATGTCTAAAACACAGCGATGCTATTCTGCAGTGGCTGTAAGTTTTTCTTTCTACCCCATAAAGCTCACTGCAAACTGTAGTCATAGGGATGGCGCTGTCACCCTGAGAGAAATGACCTGTAAGGCCACATGACCAGCACAGAGCTCTCCCCTCCCCTCCTTTCATAACGCCCCTCATGTCTCTCTATCACTAACCATGGACCGTATTTATTGATTTCTGGTTTGTTCTAATATCAGTGTGCAGGTCCAGCAGCCCGGGCCCAGACTTCTTTGGACTACTGTATTCCTCAGGACTAAAGTTCTCTGATGTTCTTTTCCTGAGAACCAGCTTTCTGTGGGACTTCATGAAAGTATCCTGATGCCACTTGAGGTGTCCCACTTAGGGCCAGACATACATGTGTTTGTTGGCACCCTCTAAGTATGAGCTCAACTAAATGAAACACCACCCTGTGTTCATAAGAGATTTTTTTTGCAAAATATTCTTCTGAATTCATGATCCCCTGTGTTTATGGTATTTTCCTGGTCTGCCAGTCTGGTAATGGCACAGAGAAAGGAAATGTGGTTATTGAGCGATGGCGTCGCCTTGGTGACCTCATGTTGGCTCCATGTCACTAAGCACTCATGAGGCTTCATTGCACTCCCCCACTGTCAAATTCTATGACACATGATAGCAGGTCTCCTAGTCTATGGTTGGAGAGCCTATCTAACCATTTTCCTATAAACCCAGACATCATTGCCTGCCCTCAGTCTTCTGGATGCCCTCCTGCTCGCCCCTGGAGACATCTCCCGAACACTCTCAAAATGAGCAGTGACATCTAGGATGGAGCAGATATGGGGGGCAAACTGAGGCTTGGCTATGTGACCTAAACAAGTTTTCCAACCTTCTTATGAGCATCCAGCTGTGAGTTGGAGTAGCCCCAGACAGCAGGATGCTCGATACATCTTCTAGCAATCATGTTGCCCTGTTTTAGTTTGGTTTCTGTGTCACCTATTCTAGAACCTTTCCATAGAATAAGGGGGAGTTGGGGTAGGAAACAATGATACAGTGTGCTGATCGTGTCCCCAAACACATCAGACCAGTTTAGGGAGCAGGTGGAGGGCATTGCCTTTACACTGATTTGTGTTAAGAAATATATTCCTTTTATTAAAATATCCCTCACTTGATTATTTAGTTTGACTATGTCTGTGTATGTGTGCGGGTACACATATGCCACAGTGTGCACTCAGAGGTCAGAGGACAACTTCCAGGAACCACTCCTCTCCTTCCACCACGTGGACCATGGGGAAAGATCAAATCAGATTATCAGACTTGGAGGCAGATATCTGGGCTCACCGAGCCATCTCCCTGGCTCACAAGGGAGATATTTATATCTATAAGTATCATTCCTTATCGGATGAGAGTGACACATCATTCATTGCTAATTTCTAGATTTAGAGGATGACGTTACAGAATGGAAAGGAAAAGGGCTTGACAGCTTAGACATAATAAAATGATAGGAGTGTGCATTTGGAATTAAAAGAGAACATTTGGTTTAGGGTATGATTTATCTCAAGTGAGGTGGTTGCCTAGAGTAAATATTGTAGACTATTCATGCAAACAAAATGTATTTCTAGCTCCCACATCCAGACATTTTTAATATATATTTTTAAGACACTTCTCAAAGGACATCAAAGAAAATAACAATTGTGTTTATCTTTGGTGAAATGGATTCAGTAGAGAAAGTGCTTTTAAATTTTACCTCATAAATTGGTACTATTTGGAAGTGGTCGTCCTAAGCCGTTATTTCTACCTCACATATTTGCTCTGCGTGCATCTATCAGAATGTGAATGGAGCCTGGTGTGCTGAAGGAAAGGAAAATCTAAGGATTTCCAGAGCAGCTGCACCCTGGGGTGCTCGCTGTGCACTGTGAAGGTTTAGGAGCTTGTAAATCCCCCAAACCGAACTGCACTGGAGGAAAGCCCTGCCCGTTGTCAGGTCAGCCTTTCCCCACTCATTTCCAAATCCACAAAGTTCACCCGAGTTCATTCTCTGCATCGAATTAATTATCCTCTCTGAATCCAACCGCATGCCCTGGACCACTAGAACACCATGTTTGCTCGGCCCTCAGTCAACCCTCCTCCTCAGGTCTTGGAGGAATCTGGGAAGTGTGTTTAACCACTGGAGTTTAAGCCTTCCGCAGGACTAGACTCTGGTTGGTTCAGTACTTGGTATCTGTCCTTACCATCCCTCTTCCAGCCTGGAAATCTGGATCCCATGGGAGGATGTGGGGAAGTCTTGAGGCAGTGAACCCTAAACTTCATGGACCAGGAAACTATTGGCAAAGCATATTGAATGCTTACTCTCAGGGCATAAGTCAACACAGTGAAAGTAGGTTCTAGGAATTTGTATTTGTGACAAGACCCTTAGATAATCACCGAGTCACGAAGTCTCAGGAAACCCATAGAAAGGCGTCCTTGCGGAGACGCATGCTACTAGGATCTGAGGAATGGTGGTACTTACTGGACATGTTCCCCTAAACAAGGAGAAAGAAAAAAATGTAGGAGGGGGTGATGATAATGACAACCGGCTCTTACTGTCTGGGAACCATGTTTCAGTTGGTTGACAAGTGCATCCCGTGACATCTTTACCCCCTTCACACAGATGAGAAAACTAAGCCACAGAGAGTCTGAGAAATTGGCCTAAGGTAATGGCATTGCAATATGACAAATATAACATAAATCCAGGTGGTCTGGTTCCAGAATTCATGCCTCAACCCTCTGGCTCTGGACAAACAGGTAAGCTATAACCAAAGCTAGCTGTTCCTTTCTTTTGTTAGGAAGGATAAGGAAAGAAATAAAAGACTTTATAAAGCATTTTAACTGTAAGATATAAAAGGTCCTTTATTAAGAATAGTCATTGGATGTGTTGAAGACACAGGCTTTTGGCTTGTGAAGCCAGAAGCTACCTCTACAGGAAGAGCTGGAGATTCCTGACCAAGGGTGCACCTAAGGCTCTTGTTTCCCTAATGCTGGGGGCCAATATGTGTTTGTGAACCTGAAACCCTACTCCAGGGCACCCCATCCTGTGACATGAGCTGCTGGGTGTGATGCTAGCAACCTTAAATGACATTATTTTCCTTGAGGGCCTCTGGAGCTAATAAACTTTGATCACCTAAGTAAGATTCTCTCAAAGTACTAATATGTAAGTGGGCTCTGGTAAAAGATTCTTTGCACAAAGAAAAGTCATGCAAACATGTTTCATTCCAGTCTTGTTCTTTGGCCAATGTTGTTGTATGTTACTGGTGAGAGTAACAGAGATGCTGACGTAAGTGAACTGGAAAACAAGTGGCTTCCCCAAGGTCACGTCACTAACCACTCACGAGACAGATTGATTTCAAAACCTGCAGGCTTAGGGAGTACCATGGAGGAGCCTCCAGAAGATCCCCCGGGCCACTTAGTACAAATAAACTAAATGTCAGAACACTTAACAACAATTAAGGAAGGTCACTCACTTCTTCAGCCTACTGGAACGATAGGTGATAGAGCCTGAATTCCAGGCAGCTTCTAATATTTCCCTAGATTATAAACATGACCCTTAAGGGGCAGCTCTGGTCTAGTGGCCAAGCCCCAAGGACCAGTGTCTGAGATGGGTTGCTTGCCCTTGAAAAGGTCCACAGAGCGAAGAGGCGCTCTTCTGCCCCCATTCTGTCCAGGCTCTGACCTGCAGCTCTGATTCAGACGCCCACAGGGTTACAGTAAAAAAGGCAAAATTCCCACAGTCAGTCCACAGCACACAAGCCATGGGACCATGCACCAGGTAATGGATGTCTCTGCCTCTTGATTTCCTCGTCTCTAAAATGGCAACAATGGCAACAATTTTAGAGCTTTATTGGAAATGTTTAAGGAGATAATTCATATGAAGTACTCAGCAGTGCACAGTACATAACAATGGCAATATTGCTGTCATTGGAGAGAAGGACCTGAGGCCATTATTAGATTAGAAACCTGGAGGAAACAATAAAACGACTATGGGCGTATATGGCCTGTTAGGCACTGCATTAAGCTTGTGGGTCTGATTCTTTTTGAAGTGTGCAATTATCTGTAATTACCCATGTGACAATGAGCAAATAAAAACATGCTCAGAGAGGGAAAGCCACTTCCTCTAGGTAACACAGGAAGGGGTTGGCCTGAAACGACAGCTATTTAATTCTTTTTTTGTGATTTTTTAATTATATTTTAAAAACAATCTTATTTTATATACCAGGCTCAGTTCCTGTTCCCTCTTGTCCTCCTGCTCCTCCCACCATCCCCCCCAGCCCACCTGCCATCCACTTCTCAGAGAGGATGAGGACTCCTATGAGGAGTCAACAAAGACTCTCACATCACTTGAGGCAGGACTAAGGCACTCCCATCAGTGACACATTCCTCCATAGGGAATGGGCTCCAAAGAACCAGTTCATGTGCTAAGGATAAATCCTGGTTCTACTGCTAGTAGCCCCACAAACTACCCAAGCCATGAAACTGCCACCCACATTCAGAGGGCCTAGTTCTAAAATTTATATTTTACTCATAGTTCTGTGTCAAGTCACCCACACCCCAAATTTTGGCACTATCTAGAGTCTAAAACTGTAGAACACCAACTGTTCAAACAAACATACTTTAAGGCAAGTTATGACAAACTTTAAACTTTATCAGACTTTAATACGAAGAAGCTGTTGAGTGAAAGGCTATTTATTAAGCACTAGCTTGAATAATATAATGAATAAAATAAAAGTTATGCCTCATACTGTCAAGACAAAGATGGATTAGGATGTGTTAGTTACTAAGATTTTGCAGTCACAATCAAAGAAAAGAGTTGGAGGCAATTGTGAGTCTCAAGAAAGGATTCTGTGACACTCACAGATGATTTATTAGAAATAAAACGGAACATCTTTCAAGATTTTATTAAGAGCTATAGTCCTTCTACATGATTCTTTCCTCTCTTGGACGTTTATGCATGTTTGACTGGGAGCTGAGTTGTGAAATATATGGTTCCTACAAGGATGGACCAAGGGAGACATTTTTCAGTCAAAAGCTGTATTCACCCCAGGTGCTAGAAAATCTTCCAAAAACAGTGGACCCTGGAAATAAAGATAAAACATGCCAGCCTGTACCAATGGCTGCTGACACAGGACTAACTAGTAGCCAGCTAAGTAAGAATATGGAGAAATGTATATGGAAAACAATGATGGTTCGTTTCATCTTTCTACTAGTCTCAGAACTTTCCAGAACATGACAATGGCCAGAAAAATTCTCTGGTAACCACCTCTGTACATTGTTGAAACCCCAAATGGGAGAACCAACGAAAGAGGTAAATGGTTTCATGGCTGTGGGCTTCAAACCCAAAGGGGCAACCCATTACTCCAAGACCAGACTGAGTCTCCAGCACTGCAATCAGCAGAACAAACCAAGGCCTTCTGCTCACTGCATTTTTAAGTCATGTACAGGCCACTCATCTTGAGGACTCGGAGTGGAATACTCAGTAAATACAGATGCACAGCAGCAGCCCACTAGCATCAGCACCGCTGTGCACAACAGAGCAGGAGAGGTGATGAGGCCTTAGGTAGGTCTGCCTCTTTCTTCTTTGCAAATGGATCTTGAATCACACTTCCCTCTTTGCTTTCTGAGCTCAGTGCTCATTGACCATTTCCTCTGTGTGTGTGTGTGTGTGTGTGTGTGTGCGCGCGCGCATGCACATGAATGCATGTGAGTGTCCCTGCTTGCCACAGGACTTTTACACAAGCTATTTGAAACCCCTTTGACTTGCTTTCCCTGGGCTCCTCAACTTTAATTTACCCATCAAGACACCTGTGTAAATGACACCTTCTCCAGAAATCCATGACATGTCTCCTCCTGAATTGCACCCCGCTTTCTCTCGTCCATCTTTGCGCTCCTTTTATATGCCATTTACTACAGAGAGGCTGTATTTATTTGTGTGATAACTATAATGCCTGTCTCCTGTGTAGGACTCTTAGCTCCTAAGCAAATAATTTTTCCACCAGTCTAGTTTTGGGATCGCCCACCAGTGTCTGGGTTAGAGTAAGCACCCAATAACTATTTGTTAAGTAGCTGGCTAAATAATGGCAGTATGTACAATATAGAGGCTACTATGTATGAGAGCCCCAGTGCTTGCCTGTCCATGTGCCAAGCCCTGTTTGTGTTCGTCAGACAAATTAACAAGGCAGATTCTGCTGCCTTGTAATTTATAGATGGGAGAATTGACTTTGCAGAGAGCAAGCTCTGTACATTTGCTATATTTATAGATATTCTGTAGTGGACGTAGGATGTAAGCCCAGGTAAACTTGACATCAATGCTTAACCATTATCCATGTGACAACCACCTCACCTTCTTTACACCTGACATAATGCCCTGAGTCTGAAAATGATAACAAGCACCCTGTTGAGTCATGTTACAACGACACAAACATCTCACTTTCATCTACACCGATTCTAATCCACATCAGTATGGGGAAATTCTTCAAAATTCTCTGACTGTCAGATACCACTGCACACACCCTCTAATGTCACCACAGAGCCCTCACGTCTTGTGTCTGCCAAGGTGTGTCTCCCGCAGACTCCCCATCACTGCCACGGACTCCTCTTCACATCTCTGTGTTCTCAGCGACACCCTTGTTGGAGAGGATGTTCAGTTTCTTTCTGAGAAGGGCAGAGGGACTTTCTTGAAATAGACCTGCATAGAGGTAGATTTTCGTTTCCTATTCTCATCCCGCCAGGCAGTAGGAAATGTATCATCAACTCCCCTAGTCTTCCCCAGTGAGAAGTTTCCTTCATTTCTTCTTCCATGGTAGCCAGTGTCCCACAATGGTAGAACAGTATTTAGTGGTAAGGGTATCAAATTGCATGTGTAGATACCAGAACCTGTGCCAGAATATGCATCAATATTAATAGAAGCTCTGCTGAAACAGACTGCTGGACCTGCCCAGAACATTCCACTCAGTAACTCTTGGAAAGAGCCTGTCAATCTGCTCCTGTAGCAAGTTCACTGGCAATGTCCCACAAGCCAGACAAACAATGCCCTCCACCTGGGCTATGTACTGTAGAATCATCTAGAAAGCTGCAAAACAAACAAACAAACAAACAAAAACAGTCCTGACAGTGTCAGGAGTCAGGAACTAGTGTCTACAGATCTTCCCAGATGGCCCCAGAGTTAAAACAGTCATGTGACTTAAAAGGTTTTGTTGTTCCCTGCTTGTTTGCTTTGGGGACATAAAAAAAAAGTGAGAATAGGTTGGGCTGAAGAGAAGTCATTAAGATAGAAAGAAAGCTAGAGAAAATTACTAGAACGTGGGAAGAAAGATCACCATCTAGATGTCTAGCTGAAGTTTCTAACCAGCTAAGAAGTAATTATTGTTTTCCCATAAAGCGGCTGGTGAACACTACTCTTGCAACAGAAGACCGGGGGCAGCTGTCAGCACCCACATTAGGAGGCTCACAATGACCTTGCAACTTCATTTCCCGGGGATCTGATGCCCTTGTCTGCCTTCAGACACATGCAGACAAGCAAGGGCATTCACATGAAATAAATAAATCTCGATGGATTTACCTCCTTATGGCTTTAGTACCCCACCTTTAATTTCTAGAATCAAGAATGGAAGTTTTAGTTTTTCTTTTGGTTATAATGTTCAGAGGAAGAAGAAAAAGAAGGGCTTGGGATAAGGATTCCTTCACTTGGGTCCTGTGAGAGAATCAGGTCCTCCACATGGTCTTTGTTGCCCTGCATTGAGTGTGGTTGAGTCTGGACTCCCTGCCCCCTGGGAGGAAGGTTTCTGTGGACATTGGAGTGCCTGTGGCACAAAGCCTCCTAAGCCAAGAGCTCTGATCTAGAGGTTTCAAATTTCCTACCACCCAAAACAGTTTTCCCAGAATAGGTTAAGGCTGTGGTGGGTGCCTAATTTGACACAGTCTTTTAGCATGGTATTTTAACAGTATTTATTAAAATCAACAGTGTGCTTATCCCGTAACCCAGAAACTGGACAGCTTAATTTATTCCCTAGAAAAACTATATGCCCCAAAGGTTTGTCCAAGAATTTTCACTTTAGAGTTGTTTATTGTAAATGGATAGTAAAATGGGATGGGCAGATTTCTTTATGATTAAGGGAATGGTAACATAAATTGTGACATACCCATGGTAAGGATAAGTTCAATACTCGGCCAAAAGATTTACGAATTGTTTTTAACCTTTAAAAGCATGAACATGACAATGTGTTCTCTAATCTACTGTTTATGAAAAACTGTTAGGACACAGAGAACTCTACATTGCTATATATGTTTATATATGTGAATATACATAAACGGTAAGGGAGATGCCCACCAGATGGCTAAGGGTTACCTCTGAAAGATGAGAGGGTCTGTGGGGGGAGCAGGAGGTAGGGGCTGCATACATGTCAAACAAGGTTGTGGTTTTGCTTTCAGAGTTTCCATCAGACTTTTAAATTTTTAAAAAATGATATAACTATGCACCCACTGAACACCCCCTATTGTCTCTTTTCTCTCTCTCTCTCTCTCTCTCTCTCTCTCTCTCTCTCTCTCTCT
>LOJH01001852.1:40336-63920 GCA_001685095.1 Ellobius talpinus
CTCTCTCTCTCTCTCTCTCTCTCTCTCTCTCTCTCTCTCTCGTGTGTGTGTTAAAATGTGTCTCTGAGTATTTGGTTTTGTGTGAATAGGGTTGATTTAGAGTAAAGGTTTGATGGTAGCACCCTCAGTATCCCTGGGGAATTACCAAACATTTGAGCTGTTAATATTTTTCCCGAATAGGACAATCAATCCTAGGATAAGGTTTCCCTCTGCTGTCTGGAGTCACACCTGAGAACCTGAGGCCTTCCCTCATGAACTTTTTGTTGTTGTGATGGGAATCTCCGGGGAAAAGTAGCTTCTTCAAGGAGTTCTGCTCACAGTTACAGAGGACTGTGGAGGCTTTGCCACTGGGGACTTGATTAGACACGACTCTGGGAGAGGAAAACTGCTCACAGTGTGGTGAATAAGAGAAGGGGAGAGAGAAAGACACACACACACATAACACACACACACACAGAGAGAGAGAGAGAATCAGAGACAGAGATCCTTCAAAGACATTCTTCTAAGGATCCACTTCCTCCAACTAGGCCTCACCTCCTACAGCCCCTTCAGTATGAATTCATCAGGGGGATAACCCATAGATTAGGTTGGTGTCCTCATAGTCCATGACACTTCAATAGCATCAACAGTCAGGGATTAAGTCTCTAGCAATGAACCCTTGAGGACACAGTAGAGCCATAAAATTTCTCAGGAAATGAGAGTCTGGTCTGTGACCTAGCAGTTGGATAGCCTTGTGAAACAGCTTTCTGGTGTCCCATGCCACACCTCCTCCTGGAATGCCGTTTTCGAAATGTTTCCCCCAAAATGAGGCTGTGAATCCTCACCCTCCTGCTAGCCTTCTTTCAGAAGAGAGGTGACGATTTCTTACCCTTGAGCTGCTTTCTTCCAACCTTAACAAGTTTTGGCTACACTGGGCCAGCTGGCAACTCACTGTTCTCTGTGCATCTCCTGACCCCAAGGGCCCTGATTTATTCCATCCCATATTTTTTCCCGCATGGAAGGCAGGTTCCTGCCCTGAAAATACTGTTTTGGGAATTCCTGAGAAGACATCAGATAATCATTCCAATTTAGTTAGTTAGGCCGAGAAGGTTGAGTCCTGCTCAACAATGGCAAAGCATCTATGTTCTTTGCTAAAGTAAACATCTGCCTTTAGCTCTCTATTATGGAACTAATTTAAGGATCAGCATTGACCAAGTTTTCCAAAAACCTTCAGTCATTATGTTCCCCCTTGATAAAGTCCTCAATTAGTGGTGCTAGATAAGGGCTTTATGAAGAAGAAACACAGTTCCCTCGTTTCAAAATTTAATAATCCCAGATAATAACACAATGCACGTGCTTTCAGTACTATCGAAATTACTGTTATAAAAACTATGTTGATTGCAGCTGATACTTGTTCCAAGGTTTATTAAGGTTGATGCCTTAATCTTTTTGCACAAATGGGTTCCTCTTGACCCAGCCCATCTGTTCTGTTTTAAGCAGCCATATTGAGATGTAATTTCTCTGCCATAACATTTACTTGTTTGTAAGAGTGTAACTCAATAGCTTTGAGAAGTCTCTTTTCTATTTTCTAACCAATGTTCACTCTGTTCTCTGTGTGCCAATCACCTACCCTCTCTTTTCTCTGCTCACTTAGCCTCTTTGGGCTCTTCACTTCCTCCCTTTACCTGGACAAACGTCTTCAAGCTATTAGTAACTCCAAGCATGCATTCCAGCACCTGAGCTTTTGTGCCATGAAGACAGAAAGTGGGTCTGTGTCTCACAGAGCAGGGTGTTCCCATTTTTAAAAATCAATATAAACCAAGGTAAATCTGACTAAGCTTATATTAAACTTTAGAAGAGGACAGAAGAAAGGATAATTTGCCCTCAGCACCTGAATGGAGAAGTGGATCTGAACCAATATCTTAAAACTGCTTCCAATCACTCCAAACCTTGACCACTCAGGGAGTAGAACAAAGACTAGAGTCAGCACAGCCTAAAAGAATGTAAGGAGTACCTTCTTCATGTCGGATCAGATCTCGACACACTGTTACCCACACTGTGGATGTTGAAAAGAAATGGACAAGTGAAAAAAGACAAGATACAAGTATTTGAATATCAACTCTGGATATATGAGGAATCCAAATAGAACTTAGGGATGAACTTATGAAATGTGTTCTAGGCACATGGGTGGAGTGGATCTTCATAGACTTGAGTTCAGAGGCCACTCTTCTCCAAAGATAAAGGTTAGGAGTCTAACTGGGTGGTAGACTACTTGTCTAGAAAGCAAGAGACCCTAGGTTCTATCCTTGAGCACTGTAAAAAACAAATGGAAATACTAAAAATAAGAGTTAATGAAACCATTAAATATGAGGATATCTAATAGCTCTCTTTGTTCTATCTTCCATCAAATACTAGTGACTGGTAGGGTTGCTTCTCTGATCTTTGTTCTGAATTCCCTGAAATTCTAAGGAAGTTCCAAGTTCTACATGAAGATTGGTTGCAGTTAGTCTGGGGATGGTGTTGAAATCTAGAATTGGTATCTTTTCTCCTCAATAACCAAAAGACATTATTGTTCAACAAAGAAACTGTAGAGTATCTGGAATGTCATATGTACCCCCAGCACAGACCAGCTGGAATAAAATTTGTGGGTGTTCAGAACACTAACTTCTGTGCCCCAAGACATGGAAGATTTTGTGAAAATTCACAAAGCAGTACCAATGATATCTCTAAACATCAAATACTATTCCCAAAGAAATGAATTTTCCTTTACGGTTTTTTAAATGGTAAATATGAATGTTGCAAGAGAAGGAGAGAGGGAGGGAGAGGAAAAGCAGGAAAATGCGAGTCCCAGAAAGGGAACTCAAGCTGTCTAGCTTGGAGGCAAGCATCTTTACCCACCGAGCCATCCTGTCAACCCTCTATTTCATTCTTGGTCATTCCCTCTCTTCCCATTCCCTCCTTTCCTCCCTTTGTGCTTTACTGGAAGTTCACAAACTGTTCTCAGCTGTGTTAACCCCACTATCAAACCCTTCCTTCTAGGTCTCCAAGACTCCAGACTCTGTTCTAAGCAGGCCGATCCCGATCCCTGGGCTCACTATGGAACATCAGCCCCTGTGGAACTTTAGCCCGTACTATTCCTGAGTCCTGACTGTGTTTAGTAAATCTCAAATCACCCTCAGTATGGGGTGGTGGCTGGTAGGTAGAACGAGCTTTCTTTAGTCTCAAATCTCCAGAAAAGAAATTAAATTTTCACCACATATCTTAGCCCGGTGGTTATTACTTAGAACATGGAGGGCTGATGAAAACTCAGGTGTTTGGATCACACTTGCTTTTCTGATTGACAGGCTTCTAAGTTGGGGGCCCCATAGTTTGTACTCCTGTCAAGTTCATGCTGCTGCTGCAGGTTTATGAAGCACACTTGGGAAGGAGGAAGACTAGGGGAAATGCTTGTGCTCTATTCTTCCTTCTTCCTGCCTGCTTCCCAGTGAAGAAGGTTCCACCTTTGTAGTGAATAACACAGAAAAAAGTAACTTTTCAGCACCTTTGGTTCAGGCACTTTGGGGATTTCTGTTTTCAATGGGCTGACAATAGCTGTTGGCATTATGCATCATTTCAAACCTTAAACACACATGGTTCACGACTAAACCCACCTTGAAGAGATAGCTAGAGTCCTTTAGACCTAGAGACAACCAATATTGTGATTCTAATAGGTATTACTTACTCCCCAGCTCTAAGGCTGTTCTCAGCTCTATATTTAGGACCCATCTGGAGTTTAGTAAGATTCAGTTCGGTTCTGTCAGCAATAAAGACAACTTTATTCATCCAGCTTCTTTGATCTGTTTCTTAATTGGGTACCAGTTTGGGGGATAGGTGGAAAGTTCATTTAATTCATACCATTCAAATCACAATAGTGACTTAAAATACCTAAAATTCCCAAGTCCTGTCACATCTAAAAATATCTTTACTACATCTCAGTGCTTACTGATGGTTTGCTTGAAGAGTGGGATGATTTCCCTTGGAATCATGATGTTATGGGGCCCAGAGTTTGAGACCATGCATGACTTCTAGATTCGGATACTCTCATTGTTGGAGTCCCGGCTCTCGTCCTATGAAACATTCCACAGGGCACCACCACATAGTCATACAATAGCTCACTCTACATCCTCATTTAATAATGTCTCAACTTCTATTTCGCAGTTTAACCTTTTAAATTCTTACTCCCTATCTCTCTGTGTATGTGTATATACACACAGAAGTTAAAGCTAGGAGTGGATTTAGCATATTCATAGGTTATATTATCCTGAGCCCATACTTTTGACGCTAAACATATATGTTGTTTTTCACACCAGCTACCAATTCTCCAACACCATCTAGCAGTTTGACAACTAAGAGCCCACAGCTAGCACAGAGCACACAGAATCAAGGCTTAGTCCCTCCAGAATGCCCTCTCCCCAACAACAGTTGCTGCTGCTTGTCCTTCTGTTCAGCTGGGTACTCTGAGACTTTTTCCTTTAAACCTATAATTAATTGGATATAATATCTCACAGAACTTCCCATTTGTGTTCATGTGCTTATTATGAGGAACTTACAAGTGAATAGCCAGAGACAGAGGTTCTTAATGTTCCTCAGTGTATAAGATTCTGTGCTATACCCCTGGAGTTGCCACCTTCTCAGAGCAAATCATGCACAACCTGAAGAATGTGAACCCTGTCACTCACAAGGCTTTGTGGGGAGACTTACAACACAGAAATAGTTAGGCAAATTCATACCCATCTGCTGTCTCCTCTATTTCTAATGCCGTTCCGAAAGGTTGAGGGAAGGCACTAAAAGAGCCACCATTCTAACCATAGAGGCATCCAGCCTCTATCCAGAAGCATTCAAGGAACTCCCCAGGCACTAATAGGCCATTATCATGTGCAAGAAATGCTTCCACTGTGCAGATTCCAAAGGTTTGGCAAGATATGCAGCAGAAACTAGAGGCAAAGGTAAACAGAAGAAAAAAGATGCTCTTGTCACTTCTATAGATCAGAAAATTACATGTTTTCTAACCTATCTATGTTTATATATGGTGTATGCAAGCACATGTGTATGCACATGTGTGTGCATATGTAGGAGTGCATAAGTGTGCACATGCACATGAAGGTCAGGAAGGCAATCTCAAGTGTCGTCTTCATGTACATCAACAACCTCCTTTGAGACTGGTTCTTTCTTTGGTCCAGAGTCCACCAATTAGGCCAGACTGGCTGGCCAGTGAGACCTGGGATTTGCCAGTGCCCACTTAGCCAACATTGAGATTACAAGCCAGTGGGTTCAGATCCTTCTGCTTGTAAGACAAGAACTTCAGCAATGGAGACAACTTCTCAGTTCCTACCTTTGTTGATTATACTACAGCCATGTATTATGTATCTCTGAATGGTATTATCTATCATATTATGTAGAGAACCCTAACTTTATTCTATTTATATATAAGTAGATACCTATCATCTTTTATGAGACAGGGTCTTGCTATGTATGCCTGACTGGCTTGGAGCTCACCATGTAGACCAGGCTGGCCTTGAAGTCAGAAATCAGCCTGCCTCTGCCTCCCATGGGCTGGGATAAAAAGTCATGTGCCATGTTGGAGGAAGCCGCTTGTTGGTGCTGGCCGCTTGTCCCTGAAATAACCACACAAAATTATGTTACTTAAATCACTGCTTGGGCCATTAGCTCTAGGTTTTTATTTGCTAACTCTTATATCTTAATTTAACCCATCTCCATTAATCTGTGCATCNAAAGCAGTTCCTTTATTTATCAATGGTAATCACAGCATACAGAAGGAAATCTCAAATCAGTGCCACAAGCCCAGCTAAATTTTATTTCTATAAAAGATTTTTCTATAACTTAAGAAACTCAGATGCACTATGCCTATGTGCAATAGGAAAACCCGAGCTCACACCATGTCACCAGTTTGAGGGATGAGGTCTGCTTATTTCTTGTCCTTTCTTACTTGCTTATTCCACACCTTGGAATGCTTCGGCTTCCTCTTCACTCTTAATTCTTGAAATGTTGCAGAATGACTTATGTTTGGTCATTTGTGTCTTATCATATTAGATGCTTAGTCTACCTTTGCAATATGAATGCTTATGACCTTCATTTCCTGGGAAATATTCATCTGTTATAACCTTGGTATTTTCACTCATCTTTTCTCCTTTTCCTGTACTTTCCATATGGGGCAGGATTTTATTAATTGCCATGGGACACTTTATTCAGGAGAATCTACAGGACCCTAATATGATAAACTCAGGTTGTCATCAGTGACATCTTTTCATGTGGATTCTTATTTTGAATTATTTCCTAAGGAACAATATTATTGAGCTGAAACCAGGAGGATGTTATACAGATTTGTTTGAGACCTTTAACTTCTAACAGGGGAGTATTCTTTGCAGACCATCTTTCAAACAGAAGACACTCTGGAGTGTGGGGACTGTGTCTGTCCATACCTACAAAGACACTCTCCCTTGGAGAGTCATTCTGGTCGTTGTAGCTGGTCAAGGCAAGTCATGTGTTATGGAGACACCATGAGTCCAACCCTCTCTTCTCTACTTGAGTTGTTGTACAGGTAATGTGTCTGATCATTGGCTATGTGGAGCCTCTCTCCAAATTCCATGATCTATGAGGAATCTTTAGACAGCTGAGCCGTTGGAGCTCAAAAAAGTCCAGGCTATATCCCAGCTCCTTCCACAGCCTGAGCCTACAGAGCTGTGACGTTGGCTGCCAGCCAGTCTATCCTTGGCCGTGCATTAGAACGGGATTGTGAATTTTGTTCATTTTAATAAAGAAAGAAACAAATAAAAGAGCTTATTTTGTAAGTTACAAAGGATTATTCCATGAGAAAAAACAAGCAAACAAAAGCAAAAATAGTAAATGTTTTTCCAGTGAAGAGTCAGGGTGAAGTAGGGGTCTTTATGAATTGTACCAAAGTTACATAGAAGCCAGATCCTCTCACTGCTCCTTGTTCTGAATGACTTGGCCCAGGTGAGCAAGTCTGATCGCAGTAACAGTGACTGTCAAAATCTTTATCATGTTGTCTTGTTTTGTAATGAGTTCAACAGCACCAGAATATAGGAGTTCTCAAATGGCTTCCAACAAAGCTGTGTCCCAAGACTTGGTTCTCCTGAGTCATGTCTCCTGGAAGACTGGACAGTTGAGAACTTGAGAGCTCCAAGTCTTTTGATTATCTGTGCATCGGTGTTTCATTGTGTTCATTATTAAATGGAAAAACAGTTGAATGGACAGAATTGGCATCTGAAATTCACTGGACTTCATTCTATCACTTCTCAACTGTCTGGTCTTGAGCATACCAACCCTTGTAGCCTCATCTATGAAATTCTTATACTACTTAATTGTTATGGGAGGCCACTTGTTGGTTCCCGGCTGCTCAGACCTGAAATAATCATACAGAAACTGTATTATTTAAGTCACTGCTTGGACCATTAGCTCTAGTTTCTTATTGGCTAACTCATATCTTAATTTAACCCATTTCTAGTAATCTGTTTATCACCACGTGGCTGTGGCTTACCAGGTAAAGTTCTGTCTGGCTACAACGGTCCTACATGGCTTCTCACTGACTCTGTCTCCTTTCTCCCAGCATTCAGTTTAGTTTCCCCCACCTAATTCTACTCTTTTGCCCTATACAGACCAAGACAGTTCTTTATTAACCAATGGTATTCACAGCATACAGAGGGGAATCTCACATCACTTAATTTACTTTTGTTTATGCAATACATAATCAAGAGAAGCAGACTAAAATATCATTCAGATATTACATCAGCTCCAAAATATAAAACAAACACTACTCATGTATCAAAGAGTCTTGTGCTAACAATGGGGAACACATCTGGACACTTGGAACCAATGTTTCAAGACAAAGATGAATATGATGCAAAAAAACCTAAAAATGCTACAAAGCAAAAATTGGGAGATCATAAATCAAGAACATCTTTAACAAGTTTATGAGTATACTTGACAGCTATATAAAGACATTAAATTAGAAGAAATTATTAAAAATGAATGCTTGCCTAGTATGCACAAGGCTCTGGGTTCAATTTCCAATGCTGTATATAATCAGAAAGCAATAAATTTTAAAAATGAAAAAATGAAGTTGAACATAACAAAACTGGACCTAATAGTTTCTGAAAGCTATCAAAATGAAAATTCAATGAGGAAAAAAGATAATAAGAGTGAAAAATAAGAAAATAGATTATCTAAGGATTGAGACAGTGTATTATTAACATGTGTAATTGATTTAATGAAATCACAGAAGACACTACCCAGAAATCCTGGATCCTCAGAGAGCACCAAGTAGGATAAGCAATGAGACACTTCTACATTCTCACACATGTGCATATGACAAACTTTTATATTCTGAATCCTGAAACCAAATTAAATGAAAATTAGAAGGTGAATGGAAAAGAGAGCAGCAAGAAAGAAAATGGTCTTTGTTAAGTGCAGGAAATGGGGGTATAAACTTAAGGTGATTTCCATACATTATGATAAGAATAAAAAATAGCACCAGTTACATTGTGAAACAAATCACAGTTTGTTACGTTGAATCCACACTTAGACACACAACTTTAGTTATGATCCTGCTCTTGAATTTATTCATAATTACAAAATACTGGAGATAAACCAAATCTCACTCATCTGCTGAATGGGTGAACAAGCCGACACACTCACACAGAGGCATATTACTCAACAAAGCAAAGGCTCAGATACTGACTAATAAGTACCAATGACCCTCAATAGGGCCAACATAATGTAACATTACACCAGGCTTATGGATGCTATATTGCATGCTCAATCTCAGCAACCAGGTCAGCTGTAACATTGGCTAAATTTCTAGGGAAAAGTGCTTGCTGGGAGGTGCTGGAGTGTATGTATTTGTCAATACTTACAAACTTAAACAGGTAGCTTTCATTGTGTGTGCAAAGTATATTTAAAATATAAATATTTCCTTCCCAAGAATTCTGGGATTTTTGTTTATCTTCTTTTAAAAACTGATTTCCAGCTTAATTCTCCTAGTCAGAGAACATACTTGATAGGATCTCAGGTCTTGGCAATTAACTGAAACTTTTTTTTTTCTGAAACCCAGCAGCTGGTCTACTTGGTGAATGCTTCATTTATATTTCAAGTAAATATGTACTCCACATTTATCAGATGCAGATCAAAAACAACAACATAGCCGATGGCCGGCTGGTGTTTGTTGTAACTGGTAAGCATAGACTGTAATCCTTGGCATCCCCGCCTTGGTAATCAGGCCCTGTTCCTTAATAACCAGGGCTCGCTTCAGTAGCACACTGGATGTTCAGTGGGAATTCTGTTTCTTTATTGTTCTTTACCCATTTTCCTGCTCCCATATCTTTCCTCATCTAATAGTAAGTGCAAGTTTCTTCAGAATCCAACATGTTCTGAAGGATGAAAAGATGGCAATTGGACAACTCCTGATTCCTTTGGTGAGAAAAAGGGTTTAATATAAAAATACATAGATACAACAGGGCTTGACCTTAGGAATGCCTTGCTTAAAGAGTCATAATTTTGGATTGTCCTAAATACACAGTCCTGCTGCATCTTTTATCCCAGGCATCACCTATTCTATACCTTATCATGCATTTACTTGTTAGTGATGGTTCTATTGGTTGGTTTGAACAGGGTCTTACATGTAACCTAGACTAGGTTGATGCTCATTAAGTACTCCTGACTATCCTCAGACTTGTGGTAATTCTCCTGTCTTGGCCTCCTGATTGCAGAGATAATGGATATGACCTGCAATACCTGGCTTTATCACACAATTCGTATCTCTTACTACTTAGAACGTACACAAAAAGCTTCTGAATTTTTATGGATATTGCATTTTCTTTGGTCTGCTGAAGCTTTGCCAAATTCTATGTCAAATCTCCAAAAGAGAGTCAGACAGCCACATCTGGGAACACGGGTGTTGGGAAGAGGAGCCAATCCATGGATGGAACTACTCCATCATAAATTCAAATTGGGGGTATGTGCTAAACATCTGAGCCTTTGTAGTTTTATGTTGTTTCTAAATATTGAATACAATTACCAGTGTTGAAGAGGTAGCTCTTAATGGCCTTCTGACATTAATGCCAGCATGCTAGTTAGAAAGGCAAGAGAGGAATTAAAACCAACTCCAAAGCAGATCACCCAATTCAATTTCCTGGCTCAACTGCTAGTCAGGTGCTTAGTCCTCTGTGCCCATTACTTCCTTTGTTCACTGATGATGGCAGTGTTGGCTACTTCATGGATATACTATTAAAAAACACACAAGGTTTGATACCTAAAGCACACAAAACCCAATCCAGCATTACTAAGCACTGGAAACCTTTCTTATAACATTTTCACACAAATTTGAGAGTTACCTAATGAGGGAAGAATAATTTGTACCAACTAGAAGTAGATACCCTGAACCTTAGAGAAACAAGCAGCGGAGCAGGCTCCACACTCAGTGGCCATCATGGTCTGATGACTTATCACACCATTGCACCCCTTACTAAGTGCTAAGTTTGTTTTTACTGTGAACGCCGTAAAGAAGGCTCTCAAGGAGAATGAGGTTGGAATGGAATGGAATGTGCTGGTGCTAGCTCCCTGAACAGCTTCAGTTGTCGTCTTCTTTGACTTGGCTTTCATATCTGACAAGCATGGGTGAATGGTCTTTGCATCCTTTCTTTAGGACAAACCTTGATTTTTCTCCCTTTCCCAACCAGGGGGAGTATGACTTTCTTCTCTGTTCCTCCTAAAAGAAGGTACAACAAGAGAAATGAATTTGATTGCACTCAACAAAAACTTACCTTGCAGGTAAATGCCGGGTCTCTTTCCAATGCTCCTACAGGCCAGTGGCACGTGTGGAGAGAGCTTTATGCAGTGGCCTTGATGGGCTTGATAGCACCTGACTTTCTTGCCAACTGGTTCTATTTGTCTCTCCGCATTTTCCTCTAGACCCAGCAAACAACTTTCTTGACTCATCCCAGATCTAACTAATTAGTTTGAAGTTACTGAGTAGTTTTCTCAAAGGTATTTCATTTCTTCATTTTACATTTTTTATTTACTGTGTTTATATAGCAATATGTGGCAGTCAGAGGGCAACCTTCATAAGTCAGTTATCTTCTTCCAAATATGTTGAGTCCCTGGGAACAAATTCAGGTCATAGGTTTAGAAGCAAGTTCCCTTACCCACTGAGCCATCTTGCCAGCCCTGTGTCCTTTTCTAAAAGATTTATGGATAATTCATCTCTGGCAACCACAGTATCCAAAGCTGTTGAAGTCAAACAAATTAGGGAAATAAACATGTGTGCCCGTGCAGACATACAAGATGACATTTACACTTTGCCAACTCTTTGCTAATACCGAGATCTGGATGCTTCCTTCCTCTTGCTCCCAATAGAATCCTCAAGTTACCTTCCATGGCCAAGCAGTGATCACAGATAAGATCAAGTTCAAGAGTAGGAGAGGAATTATTAGCTTGTACTAATGTTTGGATATTTCCTTCTCAGTAGAACTAATGGATGTCAAGTGCTAGAGCAACAACCCCAGAGAGCTTTTCACCTTCTGTGCCAGCAGCAAGAATAGATGCAGATGTGTCTCGAGTACTTGCAGGGAAAGGACTAGGTCCTTCTGTAGTGATTTTCATGGTTGGGGGTAATAGGTCAGAGAAGAGAACATTGTAGAGAAAGTATGGGATCTAAATTCTCAATCTGAAGTTGATCATCTGTGCCACCATGGATAGACACTTAATATTTAGAGTCTGTGATTTAGCTTCTGAAACAGGCATTTCTACTAATACAAGGTGGTTGTATTATTAACTGTTCTGTTTTCTCTACATATGACCCCCATCACTCTTCCCCATACCTTCTTATACTCCAAGCGTCTGGCTTGAATTGTAAATCCAGGAAAGCTGACTCTGTGTAGGTTTACTACAGCTGGCTGAGTACTGGGTATTTTTGGGAAGGGGGTACCAGACCAGCTGTAACACCAGGATATTTATAGCCCACATTTGCCTATGACCTTTCCAAACAAAGTTAGGCACCCAGAGTGACCACCTTTCCTCTGAAGCATTTAGAATGTTGGCAGGAGGATTTACGTGTGCCACTTGCATGGACTTTAGTGGGGAGGTGGGACGAGTGCTGAGCAAAGGAATGCAAGAGACCAGCAGAGATTTTCTGGTCTTTGCTGAAACAGAAAGCCCCACTTGGGTTACTGTAGCTCCAAGCCACATTTTAGACATGCTATGCATAGCGCTTCCCTGGGGATCAGGAGTCTAGTGTTACCAGAGTTCAGCGGCCTGGCCAGGAAAACCAACACCCCACTGCTAAAGGTTAAGAGTTTATCCAACTCATTTTTTAAAGAGCAGTTTTGGCTTTTCCTTAGGGTCTACAATGAGAGTGGAGACAAACTCTCTCCGTTGGCCTCATCTCCTAGGGTCTTGACTGTGGGGGGGGGATGGGGGTGTGTGAGCCAAACAAAAACACCAAAAACAAACCCTTCTCAGAAAGTCAGCCATACCTCGCATAAGCCAAGTTTTTAATCACTTAATGTGACCATAGGTGTTAGGTTGAAAGTCCAGAAGTCCCAATCAGTTACTATCCAGAATTAGAATGTACTAAATTCCAGTAATGTTCTACCATGGCATGTTAGAGCAATGATCCCTCTGTCTTGTCTTTCCTGTCTGATGTAGATGACCATCTGCCTCTTTTTCAGTATAACAGACAAATTTCCGGAACTCCCAATGGAAATTGCAAATAATGAAAACTTATTTCCCCTTGAGGAAGCTAAGAGAACAAATGTGGTTTGGGAAAATATGGCTTTTATCTT
Organism: Ellobius talpinus; assembly: GCA_001685095.1. NCBI lineage: Eukaryota > Metazoa > Chordata > Mammalia > Rodentia > Cricetidae > Ellobius > Ellobius talpinus. The sequence continues at coordinate 53,173 of LOJH01001852.1, forward strand.
CCCATCAATATGATGCCCACAAAGACAAGAGCATAGAAGAGGCAGGGACTGGAGGCAGTGGTGCTATGTGAGGTTTTTTTTTTTCATCTATAGCCATACTTGATTCATTAATCTTAGACTGTTCAGTTTAGTACTGAACACATTCCCTTTCCTGTTGATACCATTTTCTGGGTTTATTTTTTGGTTGCTTTACCATTTCTGTTGACCTAGAAGGACTGTGATGTGTCCAAGATAACAAAATATCCATGAGTACTTACATTAAAAGCTTTTGTTCTCAAATACTATTGTTTCTTCTTCCTTGCTGTCTCTCTCTTTCATGCGTGGGTTACTATCCTCAAGAAGGTACAAGTGATCGTCTATCAACTGACCCAAATTCACTGCCTGCACTGATAACATGGACTTGAGAACACACCTGGGAGAAGCTGCATCATTTAAATGTATTGGTCCGCCCCTTTGTGAGGTCTCAGAATATATGAAAGACAAGCAACAGGCAAAGAAAAAGAACTGTATTGTATTTCAAATATAAAATCAGATACTTTGCCTTGTTACAATATAGGACACCACTGTATCCTGAAAAATAATCAATCTGCCCAGTTTGACAAAATGAGCACCCAGAAGTCACGTGCACTGTTTAAACTCTAGAGGTAAGCTGAGAGGCCATCATATCCCATCCATCTCCGAGGACAGACTCAAGGTTTAAAGTGGAAAATACTGGGAGGCACATGTAGAGTCAGTATAAAAATCGTTTAGCACCAGCGATGCTTCCAATATTGTGATGCTGTTTATCAGGGCTAATGTCAAAAGCATATCTTTAATTAGATGGAGCCAATATACTGTTGATCTTTCTGATCACTCTCTCCAATTTGTAGAAATAATTTGGGAGGTGTGGGAGAAGAGAGTTCCCAACAATGTCAAGATTGACAGGGATAATAATGGGGTCCAGGGGAGATGGGATTGTTCCTTCCATCTGCATTCTGAACGTCACTACTGTCCATTTAGCACGCAGGATAGGTGCATGTCTCTAGAAGGACTTCCAACAGACATGGCAGATATTCTGGTCTACATATGCCCTTCAGTTTGATTGATATCATAAGAGTTTCTGACAAAGACAAGAGACAAAATAATCATGAATGGAAAAGACTTTCCTGATGGTTAGTAGAAAAGTAAAAATATTACTCTGAAGTCAAATGTGAGTTCCAATCTCAATTCATATATAAATCAAAGCACAATAATATCTTAAAATAACATTTAAATTTAGTTAGGATAAAACCTAATGGGTAACATTGTGAGACTGTCATAGTTCTTTATCATTATCCCTTGGTCTTATTCACTCCCCCACTCCATTCTCCACCTGTTCTCTCAACGGCTCCTTTTACTGTGCTCCTTCATAGTAACATATGGGAGAAAATATGACATTTTGTTTAGAAGGAAGATGATCCTGCAACCTCTAGAGATCAAGGACTGACTTAACTGGGACAAGGAGGAATGAAGAAATGACAAAAACACATGGGTTTTCCTCTTTTTTTTATTGTTGCTGCCTATTAAGCTATGGCTTTCCTAGTCAGCAAATGCAACTCTGCCACTAACTAACAGCAACGGTTGCTCAGCTGCAAGAGCCGCAGCCAGGCACCAACTCTTTCAAAGCTACAAAGGGAAATTAACTAAATCTCTGTCCCTCTAAAGAACTCAAGTTTCAAAGGTTAAGGTAGAATCCTGCTCCCCAGAGAGGCTGAATAGCAAGCAGCTTACCTCCTCACATCTCCCAAGGAGTTCTGCTTCACCTTGGCCCTCCTTATAAACCCTTCTCCACCTGGCTCCTCCCTAAGTTTCTGCCATCTAGTTGCTGACTCAGACTCCTGACTGTGGGGTTACCAGAGGAAGGAATGTCATTTTCCTCTGTGGTGTAGCCGCTGATACAGTTAGTTTTTCAGGTTTCAGTAAATAAACCCTCACTCCTCGAGAAAGGTTCAGGATTTTTTCTTAATATTTTTAGTGGTCAGCTTCATTCCATCTTCTATCTGGTTGTGATATATTTACATATGCTTGTCTCATTTATGCCCATCTTTTTAATACTTTTTTCTATGTGTATAAGTGGATATGTGTGTAAGTGTTTTTCTGGAATGAATGTATATGTATTATGTGCATACCTGGTGCCCATGGAGGCCAGAATAGGGCATTAGACCTACTGGAACTAGAGTTACAGATGGTTTGGAGCTTCTGTGTGAGTGCGGGGAACTGAACCTGGATCCTCTGAAAGAGCAGCAAGTGCTCTTAACCAAGGAGTCATCTCTTTAATTCTAATAATCTTTGTTTATTCTAGATAAAATGAATAATTAGGAAAGTATATTTCCAGACAAAGAGTCTTGTTTTCTTATATTTAATAGAAAAATACTTTAAGGTATTTTTTTTCTTCAATCTATGGTCAACTAAGAGAATAACACATTTCTCCCATGGAGCTGTTATAACTACCTGTGTTTTCTCCATTCATCTTGGTTCTCCCCAGTTGCTTTAAAATGTGTTTGCATTTTCAGTAAATTCTCAAACATCTTTTATAAGAACTTTCCCCAGGTATGTTTTCTTAATAGTTTTGATTATGATTGGTTTTGTTATTATATTTCTTCTTTCTGGGTGGAATGATGTAAGTGCTTCTTGTGTTTGTTAACCATTATGATTTTCATCTTCTAAGTAGTCAAAGCTATCATCTTATAATCATTTATTTCTGCATACTTTTAGTATTGGTCAAATAATTAATGTTTTAAAAATAAACCATTCCTTTATTCTCTAATTCTCACGAGCCATCCAGGCTTTGCAATCTCTCGTTAGTCAGAATAACTTGAAATAGACATTTTGCTTTTAAAAACATATTCAAATATTCTAAACTTCCCAGGCATGGTGGTTCACAATATTAGCACTTGGGGGGCTGAGCAGACAGATTGTATGAGTTTGAGGCCATCCTGGGCTAGTTAGTGTGACCCTGACTCAAATCAAAACACTAATTGTACTCAATGGTTACATTAATAACAACAACAACAAAAAGTGGAAAGATCCATGGTCAAGCACTGGGCAGATCTCTGGGAGTCCTGCTGAAGACAGGGAGGAGGAATTGCAGAGTGGGTGGGGGATGGGAAGGGAATATTGTCAAGATCATGATGGGGGAACCCACAGAGACAACTGACCTGAGCTCCTGGGAGCTCACCAGCACTGGACCAACAGCTAGGGAGCCTGCATGGCACTGACCGTTGCAGTGTGTGACAATTGTATAGCTTGATCTGTTTGTGGGGCTCCCAGTCATAAGATCAGGGTCTGTCTCTGGCACTTGAACTGGCTTTTGGGAACCTATTCCCCATGCTGGGATGACTCTCCCAGCTTTGACGCAGGGGGAGGAACTTGGTCCTGCCTCAACTTGATGTGCCATGTCTGTTCATGTCCATGGGAGGCCTGCCACTTTCTGAATGGCTAAGGAGGAGGAGTGGATAGGGAGGGGGTTAGATGGGAGTCAGGAGGAAACAGGAGGAGAGGAGGGAGGAGAAACTGTGGTCAGTATGTAAAATAAATGAAAGAAATGTAATTAATAAAGAAGTAGATAGGAAGTTATAAGGGAGTTGGGGGGATCAGAGAGAGTTTGAAGCAGGGGGATTGCGGATTATGACCAAGACACATTGTATACATGTAGGGCATTTTTAAAGAATTATAAATAAGTAAATAGATGGCTCAAATTACTTTCAAAATTACTAAATTTTTTCCTGTCTTTCATTTTTACTCTCTCCCCAAACTCCAGTCTTGTTCTTTATCATGTACCTTGCTTATTCTGCCCCCACCCACCCCTCCAGGCTGTGTCTAATTTTCAACTTTTCAGAAAACCAGATTTTATTCCCGTTGGTTATCCTTATACTTGAAATGTTTTATTAAGTTTTTCTCTTGCTATCACTTTCCTTCTCCTTCCATTAGGTTTGTTTAACACATGGAGCTTTCACACTGAACACCAACCTGCAAATATCCATACATTCTTCTAATTTATACGCTGACTCACTTAGAAAGCGATAGAGCGTGAACACAAGGCCAGGGTTTTCTATAAATTTGACTTTGAATCCCATTTGTCTTAGCAGCTTTTAACTCTTTTGTTGTACTTTCTGATTCTTATTATGGCTTCTTCTTTGACCCCCAAGTGACATAGCCTTCTATTTCCAGACATTATCATTTTTTTAATATTTGTATTGATTTCTAACACAGCAACAAAATGATCTGGTAATACAATTTAAATAATGTCATCTTTTCATCCTTTGATATTTGTTGAGTCTCCAATGCTGACCTAGCTCAGAATTAGTTTTTTTTTAAAATAAATGCGTATAAATAAAACATGTATTCTTGAGTCATTGGTTTCAATTGTCTCTATGTGGCATTTAATTAAAATGTAAATATAATTTAAAATATTTTATTAATTTTTTGAGAATTTTATACGATGTATTTTGATTTTCACACTTTACCCCACGTCATCCCAGATACGCCTCTACCTTCCCACTCACCCAAATTCCGGTTTTCATTTTTGTCTTGTTTTGTTTTTCTTTAACACCCACTAAGTTCAATTTGTGCTGCTCAAATACTATTGGCTACAGTGCCTGCTTGAGCATGGATGATCACCAGGGGCAGTCACACCCTCAGAGAAAGCGAGGAAACTGACACCCTTCTCCTAGCAGCTATGCATGTCAAGAGCTCCTTAGTTAGGGGCGGGGCTTTGTTCTCACTTTCCCGGTCCATGCTGGGATTTTCTCTGGCTTAACCTGACACAGTTCTTGTGCAAGCTGTCACAACTACTCCGAGTTCATATGTGCACCTGACATATTGGAGCCAGAAAAGGGTTTTCTTTCAGTCCTCCCCACCTCTGTCTCTCATACTCCCTCCTCCAAGTTCTCTGGAGATCTCTGGCTTTGGGGTAATGGGTGTGATATGGCGTTCCACCTAGGGCTGAGCATTCCCATAGTCTCTTATTTTCTGCATCTTGACCAGTTGAGGGCTCTGTGTCAATTGCCATCTACTGTAAGAAGCTTCTCTGATGAGGGTTGAGGCATACTAATCCGAGCACAGCAATAAGTCATTAGTACTCATTTAAATACCGTGTCCATTTTTTTCAGGAGAGTAATAGTGGGTTTTCCTCTAGAGTCCATGGCCTATCTAACCACAAGTTTTATTCCCATAATAGTGCCACGTAAGGGTTTCATCTTGTGGAGACAGCCTTAGAGTCAAACAGAAAATCTTCTGTTACTCCAGTAACATTCAAGCTACTATTGAACTAGTGGGTATATCTTGCCAGGACAGTCATTGTTGTAGCTAATAGGTTTCAAATCTGGGTAAAATATTGTCTTTATTTAATATCTGATGCTATATAATTTAGGAGGCTTTCATCCATGTTCATCTGTCCATCCATCCATCCATCCATCCATCCATTCTCTGATTTCTTCCTTCTATGACACATAATATAGACACAGGGTTGATTTTATTTTAATTCTTTTGTTTCTACCTATTTCTTATTTTTCTTATTTTCTCTTTTTTGTTTCATTACTGTTGTTTTACACTACTTATTTGAACACTTGGGTCATATTGCTTCAGTTCTACACACCAGTGTGACTTTGATGGTAGAGCAACTTCAGCTGGTAACATTAACTTTGCAGCATGCTCATTTTTGTTATTTACCTTTTTTCTCTTCCTTACAAGAATTATTCAGATCCTTTTCATGCAAATTTATTTGCTAATAAGACTCAATGACTGTTTAAATCATAGGGCCATTGGTAAATATCTTACTTGACCTTTGGGTAAATTTCTTTGAAAACAGTTTGGAATGAAGTTTGCTGAACAAACCAGTATTCTTAATATTTCCCTTATATATTCCCAGATAATTTTAATCTAGCGATGGAATCTTGCTCCCCCATAACAAGGCCCTCAAAGCCTTTGTCTCTGTTCATCTCTTTATACCAGATGAGCTCTTTCAAGGCTCTCTTTGCACTGAAGATCTGGCCATCTCTTTGGGTCAGTTTGCAATTCTTTCTCCCTCTTGAATTCTTTTCTGGTTGTCATAGTTGAACAAGATCTTTCTCATATCTGAGAAAATTATTAATCACTCAGTTCTTTACTGGCTGCCCTATTGTATAGTTTTGACTTGGTAACTTTTCATTCTCTAAATCATACAATAAAGTGGCAAGTATGGAAGATGGCACATTACAGACCTCCAGATATTTGGTGAGTTAGACTCAATTGCATTCGGATTCTAAAAGAGAAAATCTTTGTTCCTAAGTGGGAATAAATTCCCCACAGTGGACTGCCGGGAATATAGACCCTGAACTTTTGTCAATTTTTGTGAGTTAAATTGGATTAATACAAAATTGTTCGTCACGAGTGGAAACGGTTGCTAATAATAATAGAATTACTGGTCAAAGAAAAATTGATGCCACCTGTTCCACGGTAGCCTTCTGCCTTCTCCTTAGCCATTTTCTAGGTTTTGGAAACTCCCCTGTGTCTCTGCTTTCTCTACCAGTAAGCCTTCCCCAGAGACAGTCAATTCTGAGGGCAATTTTCCAAGACCATTTGCAAAATTGGCTAGGGCTTCAGCTCTAACAAGAAAGGGCATTTATTCTGGAACCTCAAAATGGAGTTTGAAAAAGACATTGCCGAAGTGGTTTCATAAATAGATCCTATATGCACCAGTCTTATTTCTTCACATATAAATGTTAAATCTAATATGTTCAGTGGAAAGAATATGTGTTTGTACATGTGTATATGTACACTCTGAGCTGAGTGTTGTTGCACTAGTTTCTGCACATATTTTGACACATTTATATATAAACTATGTTTACATTTAGTGGCATGTTCTCACAGACACATCTGTAGAAGCAGTTATTTGTATTCTCTTGCCAGATCACGTACCCAGATCAAACTCCTCTGCATTCTATAACCTTGCAGTCTGCAACTGAATTTTCAACTATACAATTAAAACATTTAGAAGTAATATTCTGTATAAGTATATATTAAACTTAACATTAATACATTATATTTCATTTCTCAATCGAGAATTTTAAGAGGCTATTTTTATATGTTCATGTGTATGTGCCTGCCTGAATATATGTGTACCATATATCTACCTAATTCTCCCAAAGGCCTGAAGAGCCTCTGCAATTGGAATTCCAGGTAGTTATCATGTATGTGTTGGGAACTTGTGTGGTAGAAGAGTGCTTGTTCGTTTTCAGTTGCTCAGCCCTGAAATAATCACAAAGAAACCATATTATTTTCAATACTGTTTGGTTAATAGCTTAAGCGTGTTTCTGGCTAACTCATATTCTAAACTAACCCATCTCCATTAATCTATGTATTGCCATGAGGCTGTGGCTTACTGAGTAAAGTTCCGGCATCTGTCTCCAGTGGGGCTACATGGCTTTTATCTGACTCTGCTTCCTTCCTCCCAGCATTCAGTTTAGTTTTCCCCGCCTAGCTAAGTTCTACTTTGCTATAGGTCCAAAGCAGTTTCTTTATTAATCAATGGTAATTGCAGCATACAGAGGGAAATCTCACATCAAAATTGGTCCTCTGCAAAGGAAGCAAGTACTCTTAGGCTCTCCAACCTCCATGATCAAGAACTTTTGACAAGGCTTGGTTACTTTGATATACTGAAAACTAAGCCAATTTAGTGTGGGTCTGGAATAATATTATCTTAATTCTAAGACTTTAATGGTTATGCTTAGAACTGAGTTGAACTAATTTGAAAGGGTGACCAGGTTCTGTTTAGGCCAAAGTGAGGCGTGTTAGAAAGAAAGAAGAAAAACAGAAAACCCCGAGATTCTAAATGGAAACTCATCTGTCTTGGACAACGGAGGCATATGATCACTCTGTTTTCTGAGAAACAAAAGAATGCATATTCTTTCTTGCTGCATCAGTGCCCTGCTGGATCCATGGGAACTCCATCCTGACTCTGTCCTAGGCATAAATAGCAAACATTTGGCACTTACAGTATTTCCCAATCTTGGTTTCATAGTATAGGTCTTCCATCAAGGATATCATCCTTTTTTCTCTTTCTTTAAAGCTTTATTTTATTATTTTAATTTTTAAAACAATCTTATTTTACAAACCAATTCCAATTCCCTCTCCTTCCCTGCTGGGAGCTTTGCACCCCTCCCTCCTCCTCCACATTCCCCATACCCCACCCTTCATCCACTCTTTAGAGAGGATGAGGCCTCCCATGGGGATTCAACAAAATCTGTCACATCACTTGAGGCAGGACCAAGGCCCTCCCCTGTATCTAGGCTGAGCAAGGTATCCCTTCACAGGGAATGGGCTCCAAAAAGCCAGTTCATATACTAAAGATAAATACTGATTCTACTACCAGTGGCCTCACAAACTGCTCAAGTCACACAACTGTCATCCATATTCAGCGGGCCCAGTTCATATGTAGGTCCCCCAACTGTCGGTCTGGAGTCAATGAGCTCCCACCTGCTCAGGTCTGCTGATTCTGTGGGTTTTCCCATCACGGTCTTGACCCCTTTGCTCATGTTATTGCTCCTTCCTCTTTATGACTAGACTCCAGGAACTTGGCCCAGTACTTAGATGTCGACATGTAGAAGAATGCAAATAGAGCCATATCTATCCCCATGCACCAAACTCAAGTCCAAATGGATCAAAGACCTCAACATGAATCCAGCCACACTGAACTTCATAGAAGAGAAAGTGGAAGTAGCCTTGAAGGCATTGGTGCAGGAGACCACTTTCTGAATATCACACCAGTAGCACAGATGCTAAGATTGACAATTAATAAATGGGACATCACCCTTTTCCCTTGACCTCTATGTAGTATCAGCTTCTTTCCTAGCTCAATTCTTCTAGTAACTAACTATATTTGGATTTAATGTATTAGAATGAACATATTGCTTCTGTTCACAGATGAATTAATTATCATATTACAGGACCACCTTTGTATTAAAAAATTTAAACGATAGATATAAATAAAGCAACAAAGGTAGAGACTGACAAGGCATTTCTCTTTGGGTGAGCCAGAGATTCTGAAACAGCTCAATAACCTTGGCCATGAGTTAACACTCCGATCATAGCTAAGTTGTGGTTATGGCACGGATCCCAGCAGTTGAGCTTATATTAGCTTATGGGATCTGAAGACATTTTGGGGGAGGATCCCATCATGTGGACCTAGCTGGCCTGGAATTCACTATGCAGATCAGGCTGACCTCAAACACAGAGAGATTTGCTTGCTTGTATCTCCTGAGTTCCGAGCTAAAGGCTGACTCCTCTGCTCCCAACCCTGGGGGCATGGGTTTGGGCACCTGGAACATCTCCCTTTGCACATGCTCTTCCGAGACACCTCACTGAAGACTTGAAAAGGAATCAACGACAAAACAGGAACCAAATTCACACTTATCAGAAGCTAGGCAAATGCTTGAAAACTCCCCCTCACTAAAACGGCACTGTTTCTTTGTGAAAAATGAATTTATAAACCTTCCTTGTTCGCTGCTATATAAATAGAAGCTCTTATTTCCTTCTCTCTGCCAAATTCTAAATAGTCACTAGGTCCTATCAGTTTCACTTGATTACGGGCAAAGCCAAAATGTGGCAGGGCCTGTGAGGGGCATGGTATGACTGGGACCATGAAGGGCATGGTGTGACTGGGTCCATGTGTGGCATGGTGTGGCAGGCCTGTGAGGGGCGTGGTGTGGCAGAGCCTGTGAGGGGCATGGTGTGATAGAGCCCATGAAGGGCATGATATGACTGGGCCTATAAAGGACATGAAGGGCATGGTGTAGCAGGGTCTAGGAGGGGCATGGTGTGGCAGGGTCCATGAAGGTCATGATGCGGCAGGGTCTATGTGTGGCATGGTGTGGCAGGGTCCATGATGGGCATGGTGTGGCAGGCCTGTGAAGGGCATGGTGTGGCAGAGCCTGTGAGGGGCATGGTGTGACAGAGCCCATGAAGGGCATGATATGACTGGGCCTGTAAGGGACAGGGTGTGGCAGAGCCTGAGGAGCATACAATATGCTAGGGCCTTTAAGGTCTACTTTCCAAGTGAAGGGGTAAAAAAGATTTCTCTAGCCTCTGTGTTTTTGAGAGACAATGTGGTTCACCTTGAAAGCAAGACTTCAAGACTATTCTGGAGTTTAGCATAGGCTAATGTCAATTCTTCCTGGGGGAAGGGACAAGTGCTAGTAAAGAGCTCCCCGAGGAGCAGAATTAGTAAGTGTATCCCAATCTCCAAGACCAGGTATGAATATGAGGAAATAGTGTAAGCCTGTATCTCGAAAAGTCAACATTGTAATTATTGATGAGAGTTCTGGCTGGTGAATATGATCAAGATCTATTAAGATGTCTAGAGATTGGGATATCAGGGACCCTAGATCTAAAGAATTGAATGCAGAGGATTCTAAGATAAATAGAATGCAGAAAGGATCAAAAATGTACTGAATCTGGAGTTCACCCAAAGATCCACATTACTGTTCTTAAGGTGGCATTAAAATAGTTTAAGGTTTTTAATGAGCATTGCATTGAGTCTGTATATTGCTTTTGGTAAGATCACCATTTTTACTATGTTAATTCTACCTACCAAAGAGCATGGGATATCTTTCCATTTTCTGGTGTCTTCTTCAATTTCTTTCTTCAAAGATTTAAAGTTCTTGTCATACAGGTCTTCCACTTGTTTTGTTAGAGTTACTCTGAGATATTTTATGCTATTTGTGGCTATTGTGAAGGGTGATGTTTCTCTGATT
>LOJH01001853.1:10222-20673 GCA_001685095.1 Ellobius talpinus
CTCACAACCATCTGTAATAGGGTCTGGTACCCTCTTCTGGCCTGCAGGCATACATACAGACAGAAGATTGTATACATAATAAATAAACAAATGAAATAAATATTAAAAAAAGAAAGCAATGATGCTCCCTCCTAAGTTAGTACTACACCAGATACCAACACAGTTCAACCCTAGCTCTCTTAGGATTAAACAGTGCTATCTGGAGCATAGAGAACCTAGTTTTCTCAGCTCCTTTTTCCTACTTGTACTTTCGTAAACCTCTTTGCTTTTTTTTAACTAGAAGTAATGATTTTCCTTTAATTTCTTATTTAAAAAATCTCAACATTAAAAAGAAAACTAGAACCTCATTTGTTTGCCAATATTTTCATAGTAACTTATGTACATAAGTTCATGGAACACCTATTAAAGTTATTGGTATAGTGATTTTTTATTTGTGTTTTATAAATAAAGCTTGCCTGAAAATCAGAAGGTAAAACTAAACTACTAGAGGCCAGGCAGTGGTGTCACATACCTTTAATCCCAGGATTTTGGGAGACAAATGCAAATAAATCTCTGTGAGTTCAAGGCCTCCCTGGGATTAATATCACTATATAAGGGTAGAGGAATCTAGGACTCTTTCTGTTCAGTTTTGTATTATCCAGGATTTACTTCTTGAAGCAATAATGAGAAGTAGAAAACTATGTGTCTACAAAATTATTTTGCAGGAAAACATGCATTTTTTTCAAATAGACAGCTATCATTTTCAAATAGACAGCAGAGAACAGAACAAAGTATAGCTACCAATAAATATCAAGTTGAGCCAAGCAAATACTAATTTTGATGTTAACCTCTCCAAAGCCCTATTATGTTCAAATTTGCCATTGCACAGTGTTCTTGCAATATTATTACCGTTTCTCTTCCTGACACAGTGTTAGCAAACAGAAGCCATCATGTGACAAAAAAAAAAGAAAAGTCAGTTAAAGAATATATAATGCTATGGTTCAGAGCTTTATAATGTGACAATAGGATATCAAAAACTTGATACAATGCATTAAAATCTTACCTGTTTCCATAAAGTGAAGAAAATGAGCATGCTTTTTTATATCAACAGCAATTTTTAAATGTTTCACGAAATAATAAAAAAAATAGGAAGGATCAAGTCATGGTTTCTGTAAACAAGCATGGTGGGTCAAGAATCTTCATAATAGTGAAGCGGTTTATAAGGCTATGGTAGGTCAAGAAGCTTCATAGTAGTGAAGGGTTTATAACATTCAGGGAAAGGAGCCTCTCACCTACAAATGTATTTACCAAGAGGAAAGATGTTAGTTTCACATGATAATAGTCCGATAAAAGAAACCCCATCCAAACACAGATGGAAACCAAAACACATCATCACTATGAATATATTGCCAAGTTGACTGTTTTTTCAAGTTTCCTCTTAAATCAAGGCAAAAAAGAATGACAAAAAATACCATGTGGACAAGTATGATTATCGTTGCACCCAAAGAACGTGTATGATTTCACTACATCTCTTTTCAATAAAGGAAAGATGAGCTCATTCATAGTCATTCACTCTAATATAAGTACACACAGAGAACATTGTCATGTCCTGGTGATTTAGAAAAAAATATCTTCAGCCTCTTGTTCTTGTCCTGTGAAACCATGTAAATCCCATCACTGATTCAGATATCTTGGTGATAGACATTGCTCCAAGATGCAATAGGGTGTGCGGCTCAAAAAACAAAACAAACAAACCACACCAAAAACAGCTAACACTAAAAAGATATTACAGGCCAATTAGAATATGAAATGCTTGGCAATAGCAGAAGTATATTGGAGAGCAGACACTTTCAATGGAATTCTCTTATTCCATTACTGATAAATATGAAACCAGCTATCTCTAACATAGAAAAGATAAACTCATTTTTTCCTACAGAAATCCAAAGATTTGCATATTCTTTTGTATGCCTTATGGGAAAAGCACTCATTTATAATTCATACATTCAAATTCAAAACACAAAGTTTATTCTCTAAATCTGGTATGAATATTTGATTACATAAAGGCATCTAAGATTATTTCTTATGTTTCACTTAAATTAATAGTTATATTATCTTTAGTGTATGTGATACTAGACTAAATAATTTTAGAAATAATTTGAGGCAAAAAAATTAACAGAAACATTGGAATATGAATAAATTTAAAGCACAGGAAACTGTTCTATTGAAAATATATTATGTGACTAATGTAAAATAGGCTCTCTTAATATATATTCAAAATATTTAAATATTAAAATCATAAAACTTCCATTATGCTCTGTAATCAAATCGCTACATACTCTGTGCTCTGACTTCCTTTAGTGATATTTTATCTTTTAAAAAAACGTGTCAGTGTTTATGCATCACTGATAAATTTAATAGAAAATAAAATCAATTAAAATTATAAAAGAAGAGCCAAGCAGGGTAAAACACTATATTCCCAGAACTGAGAAGGCAGAAACAGGAAGATCTCTTTGACATTGAGAACAGCTCAGACTACTTAGTATGTTTCATTGCCAGCCATAATAATATAATTCTCAGTCATAAAAAATATCAAAAATAAGATATTTTGAATTTTTCATACTGTTTGTAATCTCACTGTTCATTTCTTTGTGGGAGAAAGTGAAGATTAAAATATGTAAGTCCTTTAAAGTAAAACAAAATATATATCTGAATTTCATACTTTAATTATACTGTATCAGTGACATTCATGGCAAATCTCTGACCTTAACTGGAAATGAACTTGCATGGTGAAGGAAAGTGATAACGTCATTTTTATAAATGGAAACAAATTGAGTAAATTATTTCATTATTCTATTATGTTTCAAGAGGAATTTTATGAGGTTGGCAAGAAAAGGATTAGTTTGTCCTTCTTTTTAAACTTTTCCATAAAGCTACACTTTCTCATTTGTGTTTGTTTTAATGTGCATATAGGACATTGAGAACAGTGGCAAATTCAGAAGGAAAGCAAAATTCTTGAACATCTCTGATGATAAACTTGCACTTGTCCTTTTTCCTTTCTTTCCTTTTTCTTTTATCCTAACATTTTTGTCACCAGTACACAGATATAATGTTATCTCCACTGGCATTGATTCATGATGAATGTCTCCTGTCATTTCAAGAATAAAAGGCACAACTTTATAACTAGAGTCTTTTCAGTAGAATTGCAGATGTTTAATCACATGGCAAAGCACACTGACACATAACAGCATTTCTACATTTCTTTAACAGCATAGCTAACAAAGTTCTAACTTCTGTGTTTAAATTTCTAAGTTCAAAGTTCTAAGTTCTATGGTCTGAGTATCACTTACTATATGGAGCTAATTACCATGGTCTTAAATATATTTTAGTCATATTTTATCTAATCTTACTCTATACAGTGACTATACTCAAAGATAACTTCACAATATGACTTACTCTTTCTCCCATAATATCACTAAAACAGCGGTTCTCAACTCAGGAGTTATGAACCCATTTGGTGTCACATATTAGATACCTTGCTTACCAGATATTTGTATTGCATTTCATACCAAAAATTACAGTTATCAAATAGCAATGATGTAATTTAATGCTTCTGGTGTCGCTATAAAATGAGAAACTGTATTAAAGGGCTGTAGCTTTAGGAAGGTGTTGAATTAATGCACGGAAGTGGAATGCATTGTGTTCTTCATGTTGCTGTTCTTTACATAAAAATAATTATCAGCCAGTAATTATCACATTATTTGCTTAGCTGAAATAGGTAAAGTATACAAATATAGTGTATGTAATTTTTTTAAATAATTCCATATAGAAATATAAATTAGCAAGGCAGTGGTGGTCCAATGTCATATTAAAAGTTGGTGCCTTTTATTTGGTGCCTTCCTGAAGAAACTGGGTGCTTTGCAGTAGTGTCATGAATAAAAATTTACCTTTTTTGTTACTCTTATATTGAGTGTAATAATTGCCATAAAAGAGGTTTAGTCTTCATCTTAAGTTAGATTTTGCATAATATTTAATAGCAACAGATAATTACTAAAATTAATAAAAACATTCTATAAATTATTTCTGGATCCATCTTGTATTTATCCTCTATCATATATCATATATAAAGCTATGTAGTTATCCAATATAGGTAAGAAATTATTGCAAACTTACCAGATCTTACATTATGAATTGTTTTAGATTAAGTAGCAAAATGAGTTGTCTCAGGGAAAGGTTTAAACAAAATGGCATCTAGAAGTCAGGCATCCTTGAAGGTTACATCCAAATTGATTTTCTAGTACCCACTCTAACTATTTAACTAAGTTGACTTCTGAGAAAGGTAATTCAAACTTCCGTTGAAACTCTTACAAGCTGCAGAGTACATGTTTCTAAATGCATTGCTCTTCTCCGCATACCATCTGCACCTGTGTCTATGGTGAATTACCCAAGGAAAATGTAAGCGCACTGGGTAAAAGATAGCATAGAAAGAGAATAAACCTCAACTTAGAGCAATTTGGCATAGCTGCATACAGCTGGGAAGTGTAAGCAGCAGATGGGTTATGCTGACTTCCTGAAATCAGAAATGAGAAGCCTTCTATCCAACAAAACATTTGCACTGCCTCTCAGGGAAAAATATTGTAAAGTCTGAAAATTATAACTAGAAATCATCAGGTGGCATTCATGAATCTGAACAAGGACAGCCAAACAATTGCAAAGATTCCATGAATACAATTGCAGAAACTTTGCATATTTTTTCCTACAAAAACAGTTCAAACGTAGAAGACCTACTTTAGCTTGCAAAGAGTACCTTCCAAATCGTTTTTCTCATTCTGGTATAGATTATACTAATTCTTGAAATTATACCACTAAAACTAAATATCTAACAAAGGTTAATAAAAATTCAAGGTTGGAAGTATGCATAGATTAATATGTTTACCTTTCTAGTTTTCCTAATGGGCTACTGTGTTTCAATACTACAAGTTCCAATACTAATGAAAACTGCCTGATACTTGATAAATTAAATTCAGAAATTTGTTAAATACTCATTAATACTCTTTAGAACTCCCATTCAAGATGTTGATGTGATTTATAATGCCAAGTAGATGATAAAGAAAATAATTGCACTTTTTCCTACAAAGAAATGTTCTGATATAAAACTCTGACTATATATATAGTCAGACTATATATATATATATATATCCTCTCTAAAGATCTATGCCAAATTAAGGTGAATATTTAATCAAACTCATTATGTATGCATATATATTGCCTTATACAAAATGAACTACATTAAATTGCTGCAGAATGAAACCTGGATGCATAAAGCATAACATTTTTTATCCTTTAATTCAGCAGCAAATAAACTCTGTGCATAATTGTGTAAAATATTTTCATATGTGTAATTTTAGGCAGCAAGATATTGCTATGTTATCAATTGCTGTTAGGTCCATTTTCGAATGTAAACATTATCTATTTCTCTTCTACTTTGTCTGTTGATTCTATTTTGTATCAACTAACAAGGCTTCTGAGAGTATCTGAGTGGCAGAGGTCAGCTACTAAGTGATTTCCTACACTTATTGTGTCCTCACTTTTAGCATTTTTGCTTTTGTTGGTTTTATCTAAGTCACTTGAAATTCTAGAAAACTGAGTTTTGCTCTTTAGCTGTCCTTTCCTTTCTATAGGAAAAATCACTTCTCCACGCGGTGAGAAGGAAATGTAGAGTTTATATGACTGCTTCTGTAATAAAAATGTCAAAACTCCTATTTCTCAAATTAGTTTCATATTCCACAACTGTCCATCCTTGTTTTAATGGTCATTTGACTGTCTGGGATCTGAATCTCTATCCATTTGAAACTGTTTAGTTCTTGATAAAATTGCTCTGCTCTTCTTTCTCAAATGGTTCAAATGGGCAATCATTGTCAAGGTGATCTTGAAATACAGAAACAGAAAAAATGGGCAAAATTTGTTCTATGTGAAGAGAAAAAAGAGAACACACTTAGAACTGTCAAGCATGGATTTAGAACAGTGCATTTTTCCTAAGGATGTTAGAGACTTCTCATTTTAACATTCATAAGAAGACTGTTGTCACTTTTTGAATTTCATATTTAGTTTGCTTTTAAATTAACATAATAATAGATGTTTTAGAAACATGCAGAATAAGACACTATTCTGCAAAGGTAAAGTAGTCTGAAATATTTTTTCTCATAAGTATTTCTTCAAATATTTGAATATTCATTATTGTCTTGTGTTATTTAATAGTGACAATAATTTTGTAAATGTATGTGTGAAAATATTAGGGATGCATTGAAATTCATTCACCTCTTTGCAAACTCCCAATAGAGTTAATTAATCAATCATTTAGACTTACTCAATGCCTGCATTGCTCAAAGATCAGCATAGCAAACCATGCTAAAGTGCAATAGTGAAAGTGAACTTTTGTATTGACAATAACCAAAATCTTTCTAATTGGTCTTATATCCAGCAAACAAGATGGAATTCTTCTCTGGAAGTGTAAACCTATGTAAACACTGGGGTTTGTGAGAAAATAGATCTTCCTTAGAGGCAAATACAATATTGACAGTTTGCCTTACCAGTGTAACTTACTTAACTCTAAATACTGCTCCTTATACAAACGCCATATGTAACTCTTATGTCAATTCTACGAAAATTTTGTATGAATAGTGTCCATTTTGAAAGTCAAAGCTGGTTGTAGTTGAAAGAATTAATGACTGTGGGGTAAGCAGCCCCAATACACACATTACAATGCAACTACTGTACCTAAAACTCAGGGATCCTTTGCAGAGGAAGTTGCAGAAAAATCGTGAGTTAACAGACCAGGAATTCTGGCTTGAGATTGTGCCTTCAGTTATTGCAAGGAAACAACTCATTTCAACTCAACAAAATAACTACCTGAATAAGACATGAAGAATTCCAACAGTAGTTGAGATCCCAAATTAGATGGTGGAATATTACTGTGGTCTAATCTTAGAGAAAAAGCTACAAACCATCCAAACATCTGAGAGAAGGAAAATTAGTAGATCCCAGGGATGAGTTCCTGATGAGCTAAGCAATAACAACTGTGGTGATATTTTGTTTCTGCTTTAAGAAATAAAGCTTGTCTGGAGATCAGATTAGGGAGTTAGCCATAGAGGTCAGGCAGTGGTGGTACACACCTTTAATTCTAGCAACTGTGGAGGAAACAGGAAATGAGAAGGCAGAGTGGAAACAGGAGCTTGATCCTTTTCTGGCTGAGAAACTGGCGAGGTAAGAAGTGGCTTTTGCTTGCTCCTTTGTCTCTCTGATCTTTCAGCATTTACCCAGATATCCGACTCCAGGTTTTTATTATTAAGACCAATTGGAATTTGAGCTAAACAAGTGATCATGCCCTGAAACATACTCATGCAGGCAGCACAGAAAGAATTAGGTAGGTTGTATTTGTTTGTTTATATGTATATATAACAACAATAATTAAAAAGAGTGGGTCTTGAATATAGGGTCATCCGAGAGAAAGAGTTATGGGACACTAAGGGATGGGGAAGAATAGGAAATAATCTAAAAACAATGAAAGAAGAATGAATATTTAAAATAAGTCTATTCAACCCCTATAGAGTCTATACAATTTATTCATTTGTCAGTTAGCTTATAATAATAAATGATTGACAATTTGCTATGCTATTGTAAATAATCTTTTATATTAATATATAAACATTAAAATATCCTTGAAAGTTTACAATAAATTTATGAGGCTTTACATAAATATTTTTATTGATGGTTATATCATAAATAAATTGTATACATAAATTTATACATAAGCCTTTTATTCAAAAATATATCTCTTAACATAATTCACATAAAGATAGATTTTTTTCCTTTCCTTCAAGATATTTAACAATAGTTTTCTTTTTAGAAATGTTTGTCATGGTAACAATGTGCATTTTGTTGTGTTGTTATTATTTTTATTTTTTAATATTAACATTCAAACTAAATTTAATTGCAAGGCAGAAATTGTTTCTTTGTGTTTAGGTTTACATCTACAACTTATTTCCAATCCTAAGACATTTACATAAAACAGGCTTGCTACTGCTTAGAGGATTACAAAAGACATCCTTGCTCTTCTAATGGTATAAGTCACATTATTATTTGAATTGCTCAATATAAATATAGTCGGTGGTAAAGGAAAGCCAAAAATAAAAAAAATAGGGTAGAGTACAATAAAATCAGTGACAATGGCATAAAATTCTGTATGTTAGTTTTTCTGACACACTGGCCTTACCTAATACAAAGTTTCTAATTCATATCAAAGGGACAATTGTTTTCATAGGAGACCTGAAATGTCATGGACTGAAAAACTGAGCCATCGAAAAACATGGTAGAAATATCTGATCACAATTCTAATGATTTTTTCATAGTCATCTAAAGGTTCAAAAAAACCAGGATGAACTTTGTGTTAGAACTATCCATTGGAGCTTGTTAGGGTCACCAGTCAGTCTGCAAATGAAAGCCCTGAATTCTCTGTCATGCTGAGTATGATTAGTAACAAATAGTTAAACAGTATGGGTTAGGTCTTATTTAGGTCCTCTCCATGTATGTATTGATCAAAGAACAAAGAATGAAAATAAATAGTTTAATTAGAGATTAAAAAACTCACAAACGAAAGCCACAGTTAAAGTTATTTTTTCATAAAAATTCCATGTAGAATTCAGAAATTTAAAAATTGTTGTGATTATCTATGAGTTTCCCTTTATTTTGGAAGACTTAACTTCTCATCTAAATGTATTGCTTGAAAAAATACTTTGGGGTTCCTACAGCATTGGACAGTTCAATTTATCCTGGAAACTTTGCTTGCATCACTATATGATATACAAAATTTAACCTGCTGAATGGCATAGAACTTTTCAGATCATGTTATTATGAATCAGAAAATATGATTATATAATTTTCAATTATATAATCATGGAAAATTATGGAATATGGTGAGCTTTGTTGTAAATGGTAAGCAAAACATACAGAAAATTATAGAGATTAATCCCACCTTTAGAGCTAACAATCTATAAACACAAAAATTAGATGACTTTTGAAGACGTACAGTAGAGTACATTAGTATCCTGGAAAGGAGAAGACAAGGAAATGAGGAGCCAATAGAAAGGAAAGGGAGACCCAACATTCTCTGGACCTGCTAAACCTGTGCCTGAAATACTAGCAAATTTTTCAGGATCACTGAGATGGACCTCAAAATAGATAATGGATCAATGCTAAGATGAGATACATTATTTCACAGGGCACTTGAATCTTAACCTAAGCTAGGTATACTTTGAAAATTTTTTAAGAACTATAAGTTCAATAAGTCTAGCTCACTTATTACAAAAACTCAGAAAACAATAAAAATGACTCTGAGAGTAATGACTTCTATATATGGGAAACTCACTTTCTAATACTAACCTCAGTGGTGAGGAATACATATTACAAGCCCAGTTGCAAAAACTCCAGGAGGCTATTATGCAATTGCTTGATGTCATAAATGGAGACCTGGAAAATTTATTTAAAATATCCCAAATATGCTTCTTTTTTGAAGGGGCAATTTGTAATATTTTTAGATCAGATACAAAACATCAATAAAAGAAAAGTTTAGCATACTAAAAAGTAGTTGATAAATCTTTAAATTTCCACTATGTTATTGTGGATGGTATATCAAACTTGTTAATGTAAATGTGAGCAAATTTATGTCAATAACTATGCATTTATGATGAAGAAAAAATGAAATTCTTAGAAATTAAGGTGTATTCAAATTTCTAGAACTTAAGGGTTGGTCTTTGGAAATAAGATAATAATACTTCAAATTGGAGGAGTCACAGACTTTGAAACTCTAGTTTCAATATCAGGTCTATACATCACTCCTCTGTAATCGGATTGATGGCTACCTTCTTTCAGCAACTAACAGAAACAGATGCAGAAATTCGCAACTTAGCTTAGAATAATGGGGCAGAAATAAAGAAAGGCTCTCCGTTATGTTAGGCTTGTCATCATTTTTCTTTTTTAAAAAGGAGTGGCACAAGTATTCAAAACAGAACTGTTAGATTGCTTGCAATATGCTTATAATCACTGATTTCCAGAAGTACTATAATAGATTAGATAAAACAGGACAGTTTCCTGAGGGTATAAGAGGGCCAAGAGGGGTGGCTGTTCCCACCACCCAAGACCTCTGTGGGTCCTAGGCAGGTGGGAGGCAGAGGGTGAGAGATCTTTGCAGGTTGGCAGAGTAGCCAGTTTCATGAGGAGCTGCAGCGGTTGTCCTGTCCCTTTAAGAGACAAGCCCCACCCACTTCCCCCTTCAACAGGCAAGCAGATCTTCCTTCCCCTTCCAGCCTGTGCTCTCTCTCTCTGCCCCATCTCTCTTCAGAAGAGGTGGATGCAGCCTCTTCTCCTCTCCATATCCTCTCTCTCTCTCTCTCTCTCTCTCTCTCTCTCTCTCTCTCTCT
>LOJH01001853.1:20719-46082 GCA_001685095.1 Ellobius talpinus
CTCTCTCTCTCTCTCTCTCTCTCTCTCTCTCTCTCTCTCTTTCTGTTTCTCTCTCTCCATCTCCCTCCCTCTCCCCTTTCCCCTTCCCTTCCATAACCCACTAAATAAACTATACCCACTATCTCTGCATGGCGTCTATCAATCTCTCGCCTGCTGTGGCTCCTCCTGGAACTGGCTGCCTCACAGACCGGTCGAGGTCTCTCACCCTTCGCCTTCCACACTCATGGGACCCACAGAGGCCTTGGGTGTTGGAACCCGGCTTCTCTTCATTGCCCACTGCAGCCCCTTGGGGAACTGCGCCATTTTACCTAAACCATAACAGGTACTTCGGTTGAAGATGCCTGCAACACAGTCCAAACGAATATTGAAAAGGCATATAAACATGGGGAAAGATCCATATTCAATATTGAGCTACATGGGCATTGTTTCAGAATTATTAACATACTAAAGAAAGAAAAGAAGAACATTAATCATGAAGAAGAAATAGCTAAATCCTCCCATGAATAGAAATAGGGTGTTCAAAACTTAGAATTGCTAAAAGACCAAAAGAGATTTACCCACTCAGGAAAAATCAAAAGTAACACTACCTGTTACTATGTTTGTAATGGTGATGCTTAGCTTCTTTACTAATGTCCCTTTAGAAAGGTAGCTTCCTTCTCCAGAAAATAACCCTAAAATATGGTGTGAGAAATTTGCTAATTTAATCTTGTATTCTACCAACCTTTTGATGTGGACATAGAAAAGATTACGAAAATGTTTGATTTTAATAAAAGGAAAAGGGAAAAAGCTAAAGTTAATAGATAAAGAAAATATGGTACACTGACACAGAGTATTAAACAGCTGTTAAAAATGAGGACACCAAGAAATTTGAAGGTAAGTCGATAAAACTAGAAAAAACATACTAAGTGAGGTAATGCAATCCGAGAAAGAAGAACATGACATGTGTTATGCCCAATCGATGGGAACCCAAAAATACTACTAGGGAGACTGACTCACCAAAATGCAAAAAGCAACGTTTATTGTGTGTGCATTACAGTCAGGCAGGGACCTCCTCAGCACAGCAGCAAGAGGAGGTACCCTGCCTTTCTAGAGGGGATTATTTGAAGGCAAAACCCAGAAAAGTTACGTTAGTAGGGTGTGTACTGACAGATGATCTTCTCTATAACAGTTGGAATGTTAGGAATTTCCTTTGCATGGTCTGTTCCTAGGTGGTGCCTGTGTAGGTAGCCTCAGCTTATGGTCTTTCTTGCAACCAGGTATTGACTTAGGGAAAACTGAGACCCAAGCCTCTATTGAGCTTAGCATGTCTGGTTCCTACAGTACGTACTCACTTAAAAGTGGATATTAGTTATAAAATGAAGGATAACTAAGCTAAAACCCACATACCCAGAGAGACTAGGTAACAAGGAGGGTTCATGGGTTGTTGCTTGAATCTCTCTGGGAAGGGAAAATAGAAGAAAATTTGTGAGTTGTCTGAGGTGACTGGGAATGGGAACATGAGTGATCAGGTTGGAGGAGGGGCAGACAGGGAGAGAAATGAAAAAAGACAGTGGAAATGGGGGTGGGTGGGAGCATATCGGGTCAGGTAAAAACCTGGTGCATGGGAATCTCCCAAGAATCAATTTACATGAATGATCCAGTTAAGACTCCTAGCAATAGCGGAGATGGTGCCTGAACTGCCATCTACAGTGATTGTTTCCTAGCCTAATGCCATCTAAGAGGCTCCATCCAGCAACTAATGGAAACAGATGGAGATCCACAGTCAAACATTAGGCAGAGTTTGTTACAGGAATCCTTCAGAGGAAGGGGGGAAAGGATCGTAGGAGCCAGAGGGGTCAAGGACGCCAAACAAAAACCTGACAGAATCAACAAAACTGGGTCATAGGGGCTCACAGAGACTGAACCAACAACCCAGGACTCTACAGGAGATTGACCTAGGCACTCTGCTTATATGTTACAGTTGTGTAGCTTGGTCTTCTTGTGAGAATCCTAACTGTGGGAGCAGGAGCTCTCTCAAACTCTCAAACTATTTTGGGGGCTTTTGGGACGCTACTCCTCAAACTGGGCCGTCTTGCCCAGCCTCAATATATGGAGAGGTGCTTAGTCTTTCTGAAACTTGATTTGCCATGTTTTGTTGATATTCATGGGAGACATGCCATTTTCTAAACAGGAATTGATTGTGGGGTGCAGGAAGAGAGGACAGGTGAGGGACTGGGCCGAGAGGAGGGAGGGAAAACTGTGGGATGTAAGAAAATAAATAATTTATACATATATGTATGCATATGTGTGTATATATATATAAAACATTTTCTCCCAAACACGTTTTAAAAAATAATTTTTCTACTTAGCTTAATGTAGATGTGGATTATGAAGTGAAATTCCTATTGTGTTAATGTGCAAAGGAATTAAAATAAAAAGCCCAGCTTTTTTGACAGCTTCCTAAATCAACATGTTGGATTCTTTTATGATAAAAGCATATTTCTTATTTCTTCAAAAAAAAGAAAAGAAAATTGAATTCATATATAAAACTCAAAAAATGCAAAAGCTAAGATGGAGTTGAAATGAGAAAAATGTTAGGATCTTTATCCTTTATGACTCTTACGTCCCATTGAATAAATCCACACTTTTTTATTACATATAATTTAGTATAGTATATTTTGTTTCAAAGAAAATTAACTAGCATTAATAGTAATTTTATTTACAAAAATTCTACATAGCCAGATATGTGGATTCATATGAAAACATAATCATTTGATGTATTCAAATTTGCATTTTATTATTATACACATGCAAATATTTTCAAATAGGATAGTACACATTATTTTATTTTTACATATTATTTTCTACTCTACTTCTTTGATTATTAATAATTCTGAACCATATTTGACAATTTTATTATATTGGGTATAATTAAATCTGTGAGAAGTGGTTATGACAAATAAAAAAATGAAAGCAAAATCAGTAAAAGTGGCATAATATTAATTCAAATTAAAACCTTAGTTAAAATTGCTTGGGAACACAGTGATTGTTTTGTGATTAAGCTTATGATTTAATGCAATCCACTCATGAATGACTATGTTTTCTTCTTGGATAAAAGGCAACTATTAATGATTAATCTAAAATCTGAAGCCTTCACTGAATCAAACAGATACTATGTAACAATGATAAACAGCTTTTAAATTCTTCATGATTTTTTTCCTTAACTCATAAATCATTTTGAAAGTTGTTAGTAATGAAATTAATATCCAAAGCTCTGTGAGTCTAACAAAATTCTAATAACCAGTCTTCTTCAGGATAGAGATGAAGATCGCCAACTCTTTCCATTCCTGATTTTTTTTTCTACAACCTATGCCTTCCAGTCTTTTGAATGAGAGTTTTACTAAGAAAATTAATATCTGTGGAGGGGTGACATGAACATCCTTCGAATATTTCATCATCACACATTGGTAGATGCAAATAACTAAGTCCATGAGAGCCAAGAATAGAGGATAACAAATATTTATTTGGGGAAAAACTCACAATAAAGGTAGAGAGTTGTGGTCCATTGTGGGCACTGATTATCATGGTCTGGAATAGAGTAACTAGTTTAAGACATTAATAGGTCTATAATATGCATCTTTATTTATATTGTTGAATGATTTAAATTTTTTAAAATGTAGGTCAGTCAGCATTTAAACCAATTCAATAAATCACCATACTACTCCATAACCTACATATAAGAAATTAGTAGCTATATATCAGGCATATTAAGCCTTTTGCTGAATATTGATACTTGTTTCATATACCAAATATATTGTTCTTTCTTATATTTCTGAGAATATCATCTATTTTTAATAACTCTGACTAATGTTGACTATTAAATACAACACTTAGTACCCTTGCTACCTTTCAATAATTACTGATTACTATTATATTATTCATGTAGACTTTTTATTTAGCAGTAAAGAACACATCTTAGTTCCTAATATGTACACTGTCACCACTTACAAATTTTGGCACATTTATTGTTCTCAATAACAATTTTCCTTCTTGGAAAAACATGACAGGATACAAATTCTGAAACATGACTGTTTTGTGTCTTATTGTAAGATCAATTTACAGAGAACAGTGCCTGCAATGACAAAAGGCTTCTATTGCTGAGATATCAGAGTAGCTGAAGGGCATGTGTTAACTTTTATTTTTTTAAAAACTCAAAATATGAATTTTATATTTCTAAAGCTCAATGGTAAGGGAATTAATTTCAATTTTTGACTTTGTGGCTAGTGTCAAAGCAACAGCATTAGTCCTGCAAGTTCTCATTCAAAGAAGTAAACACATGCCTACAGAAACATATAAGACAAGCAAGAAAAACAGAACAAAATCAAATATATAAGTCACACGATAAGTGCTTGCTTCACAACTGGCTGTTAATCATTAGTTGAAATGTCAGTGTTTATAAAAACAACCTTTTATCGTAATTTGAGAAATTCTTTTGTTCAAAAAAATCAAGCTCTAAAGAACAATATGATTAAATGTAAGGAAAAATTATCTAAGAAAGAAATTTTGAAATAAATATTATCCATTCCTCCAGATTCTTCATATGGGCATTTAAATACTCACTAAGAATTACTATATTGTTTTGTTATAGTGATTATATAAAGTAGATCAATAAATATAGTGTTTGAAGAACTAAATTGGGAAGTATTGGCATATCCTTACATCCTAAAGGATAATTTTCTGTATTTAAAGTCACACTACACAGAAAGTGCAGCATTTCTTGTCATCATAATTCCTGCTTATTACTTATTCTTTTTTATCATTGAGTCAAAATATCTAGCCTCAAATGAGAGTTTTATGGCTCATTAGGTAAACAATATCAGCAGTGAATACTGTTCATGTCTTTTTTATAAACAAAGTTTAGGAGACATTATCATTTTAACGATAGAGTAGATTGAATTAGATCCTTTATTCATTTGAATGTCTGACAAAGGAAAACATCCTTAATTTCAACCATCAAAGCCCAATGAAGTTGTCATTTTGCTATTACATGATTTGCTGGATGTCTTACTACAGATGAGTCCCATTACCTGGGTCAGGGGTATAGAGCTGACCCCAAGAGGAGACTGAGACCACCAATTTTCGTTCAAGCAAGTGGCCCAGAATAGCTTGAACCATCTTTATTTATTCAATTTCAATGATTTGCATGAACAGTTTTACAACCAGTTTTTACTTCTTAAGTTTCCAAATCTGTCACAATGATTACCCATTTGTTCCTTGTCTTTTTTCCTTTTTGCCTCCTACCTGTCCCACAGGTAACCATTACCATTTTTATCAAAATATCTAGCGTCAGAAGATATGTATTTGCTTAATTTTTTACTGTGTATGTCAGCATCTTATAATGGGTTAATGATTGTCCTGATTGGCACATGATGAAATTTGGATATACATAAATTGGATCTAATATATAAGTTAAAATCAGTTTTCTTTCCAAACTTCTGTCTACTCCATGTCCTACATTATTAGTTGACATTATTATTAATTGATGTAGTCATACATATGTATGCATGAGATGTTGTCCATATTTAAAAGGATGTATTTGGTGATAACTTTAGCACCAGCCCTTTATAACATAGTCCTAACATTAGCATCTAATTGATGTGATGCTAGATAGATGATTGGAAGTTTATTACTCTTTACACACATTTGCTCTTATGTGAATACTGAGAAGAAATGTGAATATTCATGGAATTTTCTCTGGTTGACATTGTATTTCTCATTTCTTGGATACCTGATATTTTCTGAAGAGAAAACAGAGGGGTAGACAATTTTGGGTAAAGGGAGTTGGAAAGTTGGTTGGCAGTAGTGTAGCGAAGGGAAATTTGTGGTGGGGTATATTGTAATGAGAAAATAATCTATTTTCAGCAAGTAAATATGAATAAAAAAGATAATAAATTCAAGTTTAGCAACTATCTTTGCTATATGCAAACAATTTTTGAATTTTAAAAAATGACACTATAAAGAGCTAAGGAAAATACAGTGTAATTTATTTCACTCAGCAGGTTGGACATCAGTAGAATCCAATTAGTTAACAGGGTTTCATTTCTTAATACATTATATCACAAGAACATAATGCTAATATTATTAAGTTTATTTGTATAAAATTCCTCAGGAGAGACTTTAATAAGGAAATTATTTCATAGGCATGATGTTAGAGGCCAGTGATTTCGGCAATCAGGAGTCTGATGAAGGAAAATGGTAAATTTGAAGTCAACCTGGGCCACATAAGAACATTTTTTATACTCTCTTCATTTATACTTTGTGTCTTTTGCATCATGCATCTTGATTCCATTCATTTCACTCTCCTTTCTTATCTGCCCTCTGCCCTTGCAACCCTCCATCAAAACAAAACAAAATAAAATAACTATAAAAGAAAAAAATAAAATAGAAAGAAAAAAATAACTAAAAAAATGGCATGGATACTGTAGTGTGACACAGTGAGTTACACAGTAAATCCTTTTGCCCATATAATTTTACTTGCAAGTGCTCATTGCAGAGTCATTGTCTGGTTCAAGGCCTCTGGTTTCTGCTACACTGTCAATGCCTGGCCCTCAATGGGACTCCACTTAGATTTCTTGTTGTTGGCCTGTGTTGTGGAGATCCTACAGCTTTGATCTACAGGATGGGCTACTCTTTTTCCCCGCAGATCATGGATGGAGTGGATATCGGGGTGTGCCAACTCATAGCCATGGTTCTGTGCCTGGAAGATGTTGAACTATGCCTAGTCAGGGCAAAAGCCAGAAGAAACTTTGACGGATTTCTTTGTGACCCTACATACAAATTGGTCTTCCAACTTAGGTATAGGGGGTGAAGACTAATCGAACCATCTAGTAGCTTGTTCCCTCTGAAATTTCCCTGGGGATAGCTGGTACTCTCACAGAGACAGACATAGTTTTATCAGGTATAACAAATAATTGGAAGACTTGGGGCCAAACCATACTAACATACTAACATACTTATCTTAAAAAAGTAATTATAAAGAGCCTTGTAGATGGCTCAGCTGGAATCTTATCTTAAAAATAAACAGTGATTACAAAAAGAAATGAGATGGAAAGCAACTTTCAAGTTGACCCCAGGGACCAGGAAAGTATAAGGAGAGAACTGTTTCCCTCCAATAAATCACCTGACTAGCAAGCATGCAGTGTAACATGTATGGATGCCCCACCACACAAACAATAAATAAATATAGTTATAAATAACAGTTTTTATATGATCAGACTTAGATAATTATCAGTGTGGGCATTTTATATGTTAGGGAAAAATACCACAAAGGGATGAGAGTAAATGAATATGCTGGATAAACCATCAGGTGTATCTCAGATAAAGAATTGTCTAGAACAGAGATCTGGAGACACAAACATAATGGAGCAATGGGAGAATATCACAGTGAGTTCTTGAAAGGAGAATCAAAATGGCTAGCTCATTCAATAATGTTAAAAATAATTTAATATGTAGACCAGGCATGAAGAATATCTTAGCAGAAATCTTTTCTGGTAGCACAAGTGACCTAAACCATGATCAATGTACAAATGAGAGAAAACTCAAATGGACTTGTTATACATGCTAGCTTTAAGGAAAAAAAATGAACTCAATAAGTCTAAAACTGTCCAGAAACTTATAAAACTAGGTATTTCCTAATAGGATAAACCAAAGAAGAAAACTTTGTAAATGGAATCTATCAATTATTTATTGATTTACTACTGCATTCATGCTGTAAGAGCATTTGCTTTTGTGCTTCAAAACAAATACTGGCGGTACCATTTCTGGTTGAATGCTATTGCTTTATGACTTAATTTGTCCTCACAAAAGCATATTTCACAGAATCAGCTCATATGTGTGTATGTAGCATAGTGTGTGTGTGTTTACACTTAGATAACATATGCATGTAGTCAGTGGTTGATAGCAGGTGCCTTTCTCTGTCTTTACATATTAATATTTTTATTTTAGTGAAAATGCTATAACTTCATTTATTTCTTTCCTTTTCTTCTATCCAGTGTATCATGTGTCTTCTTCCTATATCCTCAACATTATGGATCTTCAATGTTTTTTTCACAATTATTTTTGCACAAAATATATATGTTAATAAAATACTATTATGTGCAAGTTTAAAGATATTTTAATAGAGAACACTGAGCCCTTAATATTTATTTTATGCAAATTACTTCGGGGCTGACTTATTGGTATTGGTTAACCACTTAGTAGGATCATACCCAGGGAACACCAAATCTCCCTTCTGAGGAGATGTTGTTTGTTTCCAATTCTTTGTCCACAGGTGTGTCACCTTGAGATTTCCCCTTAAGTGTTATCATGTCTGCTGTTGTTTCAGCCTTGCATAGGCAGACATTTTGCAGGCATTGATTTCCTGTGCTGCTGTGACACCTAGAAACTTCATCACTGAACAGCATGACAAGGTGTCTCCAAAGGTACGGTCAAAGCCTGCCTATCGTGGATGTGACCAACAGCTATATGATTGGACTAAAGCCCTACTCCAAAAGAGGAAAGTCATGCCTGATCCTGGAGACCTATGGAGTTACCTAACATTAATGAGGTCATGAATCTTTAAGGAACCCTGATGTTGCCACTTTACTACACAAACCTAAATCCTTAACTGAATTATAAATTCTTATTCTTATATCCATGTATAAATGTTGCTTTCACTCCTATTCAGATAAGCATTCTCTGAAGAAAGTGCTGACAGTCATAGAAAACCCTAACAGGACTTAACAGTGAACAACTGATTATAGGGTGTATAATTCCTACAGGAAAAACAACAAGAAAACACATGCATTTAAGACTTGGAGAGTATCAAGGAATTGGGAGCAGCAATAGAGTAAAAGTCAGAAGACTAGGAAGTTGGCTGTAATGTTGCTATGCTTAGAAATGACAAAAAAGTTAGTC
This sequence comes from Ellobius talpinus, assembly GCA_001685095.1. Lineage (NCBI taxonomy): Eukaryota > Metazoa > Chordata > Mammalia > Rodentia > Cricetidae > Ellobius > Ellobius talpinus. The sequence continues at coordinate 29,654 of LOJH01001853.1, forward strand.
ACAATAATAAGCCATTCGCTACCTTATTTTATCTTAGTCACTCTCATCCTTATTTATTTCATTTTTGAGACAAACTCATTGTATCCAGAGAGCATCATTTCATTTCAAGTGGCTGACCAGAATGCCACAGGAATTTTACTGATTTTCCCTCTTCCAGTATTCCCCTAGACAATCCAGATGTGAAACTCATTGCAACATGATAACTTTTTTTAACATCTAGTGTCTGGGTGTGCAAATGTAGACCCTTGTGTTGCACTGTAATCACTTTACTGACTGACCAATCCACCGGATATTACACTTATCTTATTAAGCATAAAGTATAAGCAGCAGTTAAATTCATACTGACCACTACATTTTAGTTACAATTATCTGTGATTTTTTTCTAATAAATTGTAGTACCCATATCACAAGAAGTTGAAAATAACATAAATAATTAAGTTTGAACTGATGACAGTCATGTTATATAAAAGAGTAACAATTCATTTTCTAAACACTTTTAAGTAACACTGTAAGAGTTACTTAAGATTAATATTGTGATTATTGTTATGTCTTTAATATTTCTAAATCATATTTGAATATATAAAATTTCAGTTAATTTCAAATATTCTGTTATTGTGATGGATTAATGTAGGTATTTTAGTGAGCTTGAATCTGATCATACTCTTATGGAGGAAATAATAGTACTCATCTTTCAATGTCAATTGTCCCCATAGAGTTCATGTGCTGGAGTGTTGGCTCTCAGTGCCTTAAAGTTAAAAGTCAGGAACTGGTAGAATGAGACTTAGTGATGAGGCATTTGTCCATATCAGGTATTCATGAGCATCTTATGAAGTAAATCATCTTATTTGGAAATGGTCTATAATATCAAGGGCAAGTCTGGGGCTCCTTTGTGATTCCAGTTTTCTCCCTCATCCTATGACCTAGTAGACACCATGTTGCTCCTGTTTCTAATTCTCCATTATTCTACAACCAGAAGGTCGTCATGTTACTTGGGCATTTCAGCAACAATAATATTTATCTAGTTATTTTCTTTGTAAAGTATCCATCTTAAGTATTCTGTTATAACAATAGGAATTGTGTGATACAGAAATGGTGGGGGTTCCAGTACACTGTCTTAGAATTATAACTACATAATTCAAGTGACTGTATAGACTTTCAAATTATTTGTATAAATAGAATATGAAAATACATATACATAAATTAGTCTACATTAGAGCATAATGTCCATGCTAGTAATCAATAGTTTTTCAAAATAACAACGTTAATAATAACAAGAATAAATCTCACTAGAGCATATGCAGGACAAGAAAAAGATTGTGAATATGGGACAGAAAAGCTAAGATAACACACCCAGAAAAGGAGGTTCAGCACCTCAGGGGACTATTGTAAATCAAAACTGTTTCTTGAAACTGAATTTATTGCACATTGCCTGTTGCATTCAGCATCTTTAACAGTACTTGTTTCGTGCTGTCTCTTCAGCATGTGCAGCAAAAGAGTTGCCTCCGTTTAATCCAGTGATTATTAACAAAGATTTCGGTGTAGCCATCTGGGAACACATCTAAGCCATGTAATTCCATGAACTGTTTCAGATCAATTGGTTCAAAAATTCACAAGAGGATATTATTACTTTTAAAAGTTCCCTAGGTGATTCTCACATATACTAGGATTAAAAGGTATTGATCCACTAGATTTAAAAAGTTAATCAAAACCAAAAATCCTCAAGAGTTTTGACTTAGAGAATAGTCTTCATTCATTTATTTGAGAGAATGCCACTAATTGTATGCTATCATTAATTGAAAGTAATAAAAATATTTCTTGAATATATTCATTGTAAAATTATTAAGATAGAATACTTGGCGACAGCCATAACCACCAACCAAGAACTGAAGAAAATGAATTTTTGTGAAATCATCAAAAAATATCCAACCTCACTGATACTGGGATGATAAAGTTAGTTGCAGAAATTTCAATTTTATAGCAGTAGTAAACATTTGTGTGAATACAAATTTACTAAAATCTATGAGAAATATAAAACATGCATACTAAACAAAATATAATTGAAAGTGGGTGTTTAATGAGATGAAATGCAAATGTAGTACCATATATGATTTCAATTATTAGCCTACCAACTAATATATGGGTAGACAAACCCACACAATCATTTGTGTACATTGCATCACAGAAATGTATTAAATTATTCTGTATTTTTTTTATTTAATTACACAAATATCCTAAAAGATCTTATTATGCTATTAACAACTGTTTTTCAGAAAGGTTTAACTTGCCCTCCCAATATATGAATATTTAGGAATGTGCAGATTAATATCAATATAATTAAGAAGGTCTGAAAATGGCATAATAATAAAAGTAATAGGTAAACGTTTTATTATACCATTATACTTAAAATAAAAGTTAATATTAAATGAATAAGTAATATGTATCAGCATTTCAATATTTTATAGCTATGTCCATATGTATTAACATAAATGGCTTACATAAGGAAAATATCTGTATTGAAACTATAAAACGATCTGTCAGATAGAGACACAGGTATCTACCACAGAAGAATAGCCACTGTAAGAATCCTAGCTGAAGGTCAGGAAAGAAAAAAAAGAATGAGTCATATAATACAACTTTATTCATTTAAAAATAACAGAAAGCAATTGGAAACAACTGAGAATATTAACATTTACAACAAAATATATGTAATTATTTGCATATTAGGCAACATATGGATTCATTTTACCTGCCTTATTTTTTAAGGCGGGATCACTCATTGACTTGACACACATAGTTTTTGATAAAGTTGACAACAACCACCAGTAGCTGAGGATGCAATTGATAGCTTTGGCATTTGACTCTCTAAGGTAGGTGCTGATGTCCAAACATACATAGTCATGCAGTAATCTCATCACTTATTCCATACTCCATTATATTCCATTCAAAGTACAGATCTATTTTATTTTCTCATCCTGACTAATACAACAGTAAGAATTTGTATACTGAATAGACAAGTTGATCATTTTCAAAAATATTTATCTTATATGTAATCATATTTTTATCATATTCAAGTAATTAAATTTGACAAAAATTTCACAAAATACTTTTTAAATTTTTGTGTAGTTCACATGTGTACATGTGCTTGTGATCATGTGTGTATATACTGTCAGTGCTATTAACCACCCAGCCATCTCTCCAGCCCCCATGAGTACATAATGTCGACAAATGAGCATAGTGAAATTGACAATACATGATTAGGAGCTGATTTCAGGTAGTCAGTGTAGCAAATTACTGCTCACTCCCATCTTTGTTGCTGCTACCTTGGGACGGGCAGAACACATAGTTTTGAGAAGAGGAAGTGCAGCAGGACATATGTTAATTGTAAAGAAAAAGGTCAAATTATGGGATGGCTTCTTTAGCCTTTGAGTTACACTCCATTTAAACAAATAGGAATTCCCAGTAAAGTTACACTAACAGTCATGAAAATTTTCCTTTGTGCTTCTGCCCAAAACACCAGTTAATTTAAAAGCAATTTATCAAATCAACACTATAAATGTACTCTAATTAGAATGCATTATAGTTAAGAATTTGTTATTTTTTTCAAGAATAGAGATCATTAAATGTAATTTTATGAACACATAACACAGAAAAATATATAAATAAAATAATTATAATGTATTTTATGCCAAGTTTCTTGATAATAGAAATTTGAGCTTTGTTTGGGTCTCCTGTGTATCACTGACAAAAACCATATATGATAACTGAAAGATTTTCATAATGTCTTTAGAAGTTCAAAAATGATCAAGGACTTATGAATATGAGTCACTTGTTCTATTTTTCATCTCAGTGGAACACAGGTGAGGTGTAAGGGGATTTTTCTTCATCCTCTATGAATTGCCATTGTACAAAAGGAGCAAATAATTGAAATAATTCAACAAAAATTGTTATAATTAAAACATTAAGAATGTGAACACTAACTCTTTGACATTTTTCTCTGAGTAACACATTCAGATAGAATGTTATGGTAATATGCACAATAACATCATTTCTATTTATAGATAAATACATGAAGGACATCAGAAAAATTATGTTTTAGATTCCTCAACTATATCCCAGAGAATCTTACGAGTTGATAAAATATCAATATATGTTTAGAAAGAATATGCTACCTAATTCTTAATCATTTAACAATAATTTTGAAAATTAGTTGATTGTTATTCACATTCATATCTTTACATAAATATACTAAATCATCATAATTAGATGTATAGCTTTTCAATGATTATTTTAAACTGTAATTATTTTTTAGTAAATTATGTTTGTGGTGTATTTGACATTTTATACATTATCTCATTGTAGAAGATAATGTTAAGAAAAAGTCTGTATACATTTAGCTCAGATACACTTTGATATTTAAAAAATATATTTATTTATGGTATATAACAAAATGCAGAATCTATGTAAGTACAGAATAGAGAAAACAATGAAAAGAATATATATATATACATATGTGTATTTAATATAGCTCAATCCTACATAATGAAAATTGAAAAAATATTCCTTTTTGTTTCTATATTACATGCAACTTGTTAGTTATAATTCTTCCTAAATTCATTCCAATGATTTTTTTTTAAAAATATATTTCATTTCCTTTCATAAGTTTTTTTTTTAATTTTTCCCACCTAATATCTATGGCCTGTTCAAAATTTTGGATAGTAAAACAATTGGAAATGATCAAATGAATCTTCTTTGGAGATTGCGAAAATTGGTCACAAGTGTCCTGAAGCAATTCTGCATTAGTAGCACAGAATTCACATCTCTCCCTCTCCCCTGCCTCAGAGTTCTTGTACACTAGTTGTAATTTCTGTGCTTTCTCATTTTTACCCTACAAAGTGTTCATTCCAGAAAAACCTCTTCTAAATCCAAGGCTGTCATTTACACTGTAAGAATTTCTTCTACAGCTCCAGAGGTCCAGAGACCTTGCTCCTCTCCTCAATGGTTGACCGGCCAGCTGCTTAATCTCCAGTTTGGAATACAAGGCAATGGAATACGAGGATTCTGTTCACTTAGTAAAACAAACTGAAAGCTCATGGGGCCTTTGTGTACTGCACTGCATCTGTTGAACAATTAAACCTGTGAAGCCTGTGTCTGTTTATTAAAGGCATTGTTTTCTATAGCATAAAGACAAATTTTATTGAATATTTCAGTTGCTTAATGCATAATTAGTAATAAATGGACACCGCTTGATAACTGAAAATACAGCTGTCTGTGTCTTGGACATTCATCTCAGGTCGGCAAAAGCCTCTCCCTAACATGTCAGCTACAGAGCACAGCCCCTAGCTTAACATAAAGCCCTGGAAAAAAGAATTATGTCATATCTGCAACTTAATTTTGCCAAAGAGCCCTTTATGCATGTTCTTTCTAGGATCTATTACAACTAGAAATGATAATGGTCCTGTTTATGGTAACAAATATTTTGAAAAATTTTAATATTAATCATGTTACTAAAATTCTTTACTATCCATATGGTCAAGATATTGTGGAATAACACCATCAAATACTTAATTGTCAAATTATAAGTAAGTAAATAAATAACGGGTTTATTTACACCTACCTAAATCCTCTTGTGTTATTATTCTATTTATAATAGAATTTATAATGATAACTCTATTAACTTTAATTTTTTAAAAAATTTATTTCAAAAGATAATGGTTTTTCTGGGGCCCAAAGGCATTTGGCCTAAAGGGGACACACCCTAAAGTAAATGCTAAAGAAAAAGAAATACCCCAGTGTTCTAACGTTGCAGCAAGGGTATGCTTGTGCCTTTTCAGAAACTGAAATTGATTGGATGCAACTGAAAAGGACATCCAAGACCACTGGACAAATGAAAACATCTGAAACATTCAGCTAAGTCATCTAGAGACCACCAGATGAATGAAAATTCTGACCAGGACATTCAGAGACCACTGGACAAATAAAAACATCTGAAGCATTCAGCCAGGTCATCTAGAGACCACCAGATGAATGAAACTTCTGACCAGGACATTCAGAGACCACTGGACAAATGAAGCATCTAAAACACCCAACCAGAACATCTAGAGACCATCAGATGAATGAAACATCTGAATGCAGATAACAAATTCATTAAGAGGATATGACCCAAGAGGGAAAGTTAACAGATGATTTGGAAAGACAAAAAGACTTTAACTCATCATGCCGAGATTTTGGGGAAAACCACAAGGACTAACTTCAAATGATACTTATAAGTTTAATGACTGTAATGTATGTTAATTCTTATCAATGAAAACTCCAAATATCTTTTATCAGGGATAATGAAAGACACCCCAGTGATATTGTTTTCCATTGCTAAGGTTTGAGTATAAATGTTTATGTGGAATAGGCCATATTATGCACATTTTACTCATGACAAGAAATATTAGCAGAAATTATTGAAGAGATAGGTGAATTGAGGATGACATTCACCTTTCCTCTGTCCTCTGTTATCATTTCTTATTAAACTCTTATGCTTGCCTGTATTAATTAATCTAGCTATAGAGGCAATGCATCCAACAATGGCCTTTAATACAGCCACCTAATCTTTAAAAAATAAATAGAAGGGAGGAGATATTGGGAGCATAGTACAAAGGTTCTTGAGCCCGCAAATCTTCAGAGAAACCAGAAATATTAAACATACAGAATTGTCTTTCCAATTGGAAAGATGGAAAACTTATTTTTCCATTAAGAAAGCTGAGAATTGGAAGTGTTTATATTTGAGGTGATCTGCATTATCTTTTGGGCCAGACCTTATCAAACTCTTCCATTCAGAACTGGAAATGGTTAGTCATTCAAATGACCCTGATAATCAGAGGCTCCCCAAAACTCCTGCAACCAGGAGCAGAGGTGCTAATAGCCAAGATGATCAATACACTATCTGTATGACTGAGTCCATGCCAGACCCTTAGTCCCTTAAACTAGTACAGGAAGCCTAACTCTAGACCCTATCTTTTTGGAAGATATGGCATGTACCCTGAGAAAGTCTCAATGTAGTTATGTTTACTTGTACAATGTGGATTATATTACACCAGGAAACTTTTTCCAAATTATATGCTGGCCTTTTCTAAAATATGCATTGGGAATAAAATGCCTGTTATTAGACTCACCAAAGTTGAAGTCTGATTCAGGTTGAAAAATTCAGTCTGCACCAGCTTTTCATTCTTATCTAGTCATGGGGTTTACTTTCCCATATGACACCTGCTGGAACCCCTGCTAATTTTCACATGGAATCATGCGTTCTTTCCTTATTTAGGCCTATTGCATTTATTCACTAAAGGTTTCTTGATGGGATTATTATTTTCTTAATTTTAGTGTGTTTAGTTTTGATTTGTTTTAAGAGAAAGGGTTTCTCTGTGAAACTGCCCTGGCTGTCCTCCAACTAACTTTTTACACTAGGCTGCCCTTGACCTCACAGAGATCCACCTGCCTCTGCCTAAGTGAGTTGGGATTAAAAATGTGCTAAACCAACACCCAGAAAGTTGACCAGGTCTTAAACATACATTTATATAATTTATTTATGTCATCATTCTTGCGTCCAAGAGCAGAGTTATCTTTTTAGGCTCAAAAAGCTAAATACTCTTTTAGGTCAAAGATTACTTGTTGAATTTGAAAACTAATATGAGACCAAATGATTCTGAAACTCGGCATATTCTGGTATCTAAGAAGAGAATCCCTGGTTGTTCATTGCTACTAAATATTAGAAATTTGAATTTACTTTTGTTTTCTTCTTTAGCTAATTTAGGTTTCTAACTTCAGCAAAACTTCACTAGCCAAAAATGATTTGATTTCTTATAGTGATTTGTCCAGTCAGCAGTATTTTACCATACTATGTACATTATATTAATGTTAATTGCCATATAAACAAATTCTTATGAAATAGTGTTGTTTTAAATACCTAACCTTTTCAAAATTACATTATTGAAAATTTTCTAGATACAATCATACAATTATAGCTTTCATTGTTACTAAATTTCTTGAACAGATCTGTGATCTAGGAATTAATTTGCTATAATAGGAAATGTCTCTGGTTTGCTGGTGTAAAAGAACTTAATGTTTCTACTGTGGACTGCTTTGCAGCTGGAGGAAGGGGTTCTGCAGATTCTTGGAAAGCATCAGTACCTTTTGTACAGAACACATGCTGAGTCCCATTCGGTTCTACAGTGCCCTACAGGCTTACAGCATTACTCTAATGAGAATGCTCTTTGAGTTCCCAGATTCTCCACATTCAGGAAAATCCTAGGTTCCATTCTGATCCATCCATTTTCACATGTCTGAAGTTCCTCTGTGTCCCCAACAAATCACAGAATCATTCTCTGTTGCTCAGGAAATAGAACAGAAAAAATAGCCTGTCAGTAAAAGTCCATGGTGTAACTACTTGTTTTTCTATTATTTTGAGTCTAAATGTTTTAATTTGGGGAAAAATATTTAAATTTTTTCTCAATAATTCATTGACCTGACACTAATTTTTCCTCTGTCCAAAGACATAGATATCTATTTTATAATACCAACCACAGAATGATATCTATAACTGTTTATCAAATTTTAAATATGGTTCCCATTTATCAAGATCTACCTAGATGAATATGATAATTCCTGAAAAACTATTCACAAATTAATTTTCTTTTAACCTATGAACTTTGAATGTGAACATTTAAGGACCAATTTTTATTGTATGTTATTGTGTAGCAAATTTCTCCAAGATATAACTCATTAAGACACAGGGTAACAGAAGGGGCAATAAAACTTTCCAACCTTAGGCAAGTTCATAAAGCTAAAGATGTAAATAACTCAAAGGCTTCAGGAAGAACCTGAAACAAATGTGATTCACTGAGTCTCTCCTTCCCTTGATTCTTGGAAGAAGCAGAGATCAGCTCAGCACCCTAAAAGGAAGAGATGTCATTGAAACTACAAAGAGTCTCAGACCATGTAAGCTTCCTGAAAGAGGCAGTTTCAATTATTGAGCTGCCTAACAAGTTCTATAGTGCCATTCAGGATTCCAACTTCAATGTCCTGTCATGTTGTGTGATTTTTTTTAACTCTTTTGACTTTTATAGGGGCCAACCACCCAGCGCCCACATAAATCACACATGGAAGCTTATTCTTTGTTATGAATGCCCAGCCTTAACTTGGCTTGATTCTTGCCATCTTTATTTAAGTTATACCAACTGCTTTTTGCTGCTGGGCTTTTATCTTTCTCTTTTTCTGTATATCCTTCTTTACTTCTCTCTGTGAGTCTTACTGTGTAGCTCAGTGACTGGGCCCTAATGTCCTTCTCTCCTTGTTCTCTCATTTCTCCTTTCCTTATTTTGCTTCTCTTAATGCTCTCTGCCTACCAGCCCCACCTAGTCCTTGCTCCTGCCTCCCTACTGTTTAGTCATCTCTTTATTATTGTCATCAAGTGTTTTGGACAAGCACAGTAACACAGCTTCACGGTGCTAAACAAACTCAGGGTAAACAAAATTCACACACCTGAAAATAATACTCTAGAACACTGTCATTCATGCTGAGGTGGTCTTTGTTGATACAGGTGATTTTAATTCATTTCTGAGTTCACAAGTAATCCTCACTCATGTTCCTATATTTACCCCAGAAAGGTAATTGGTTCAACAAATTGATTTGGGTGGTATCCTAAGTTTTTTCTGTTATCATTTCCCCATCTATGGCTAATAGATGCTGGTCACATCTCCATAGAAATAGTGTGACATTAGAGATAGCAAAGTAAGCATAATTCAGATGTCTTCTAAACAGAAATATTTTATTTTAACAATTATTATTGAGTACATTGAAATCAACATAATGATTATAAACCTTTCACTAATTTTAAAGCTTAGAATTCTTAGTTTATTATGTGACTCAGGTTTGCAAAAGATAAACTATTATATTTCAGAAAGCAATTCTTATTTTCAGGGATTTTGGTCATAGATAATTATCCCATTTTTTGTGTGCTTATATGCCTCCCCTCCAAAAAAGTGAATGAGTTTAACTGACCTTACCAGTTTATCCTCCTCTATTGTTTACCTATCTGCAGAGAAATTGATTCATGTTACAATAAATGAGAAACATTATCTGTGGATTATAAATAGCAATACAAAATATGTCTCTATTTAGGCACATAAAATTAAGTGTTGATAAAACATTCAATTTTTTCAGATTAAAATAATTTTCGATTGTAAAATATCATAATTGAATTACTCAGTAAACACGTTCTTGTTTGTACGGAACAATATAAGGACAAACCGTAGTTTCATCTAAAATTTACTCAATAGTTGGAGGCAACCAAGCAACAAATTTACATGATTTTAGTTTATGCATTTGGTTGATGTTTACTGTTATTTGATGAAATTTCATTTGGAATTAAAAGAAACCAATAACAAAAGCATTAATTGGATAACTGCTAATTATTGTGAACCATGAAAATTACATTGTTGCCTTTTAACTTTGTAAGATTTGTGACATCAAATTATCCTAAAGAGCATATGTAAATGTGAGATTTCCTACGAAGTCACTTTCCAACAGCTCAAAGTTTTTAAACAATCTTTGTCTGCTAATTATCTAATTAACTGGGAAAGACAGTCCAATTATAATCTTGAAGTTCACTGTGGATATATAATTATTTTTGTAATCATTAACTTGGCTTAATCACCTTTAACACTAGTCTTATAGGTCCTCAACTAATGAGTTTTACCAGCTAATTACTAACTATAGAAAAAATTGATTTTCATTAAGATCTTATAAGATCTATTGTCTTCTGGGTTGGAATTTGAGGACATTGTGTGCATAACACTAAATAAAGTTCATTGAAGGTCAAGTTTTGTGAAGCTAAGAAATTCTAAAATATAATTGATTTGTAGGGGCACAAATGGGTACACACAAAATCAACTGTCATTAATCTGTATTATAATCTTTGGCATTTTGTCTATATATAAACACTCCTTTAATGTAAATTAAGTTTTGAATGCTCAATTTTATATTTTCTAAATAATGTTTTTTTAAAAAAAGCCAAATTATTAAAGATGGAATTATAAAATTGGTGAAAAAGGTCTTATACAAAAGTAATATAATTTTTTTTAGGTTTAAGACTTAATTATAATGTCTTTTATAAAATTATTATCTATTTTCTCATTTTAATATCAATACAGAATGTTTTCACATCAATATACAGACATGACTTTTTTGTGATACTATACTAACTTTGAAAAGTCACAATTTGAAAGTCATTTACTTTGGCAAATTAGGTTCATTATGAAGCTGGAAATGAGTTCAGTAGATATTTGTTCCCTTTAGATCATTATTTGGATGTAATACACAGTTTTGGTCCCAAAAGATGAAACAAAATATTTACATATTTATTAAAATAAGTACTCACATATATCTGAAATTATTCATATGAATACCCAATGGCAAATACACTATAATTTATATTTATAACTTTAGAAATAGTGCCATCTGTCTTACAAACAGCAAGAGACTAGTCTAAAATAGCTGTGATTCTTTCATGTTAAATTTGATTACTTATAAATTACATAATAATTCATCTAAAATTTCCAAACAATTAGAAATTTTAAAATATATTTTCTCTTCTTTTTAACATAAACTAATAAAACAATATTGAAAAATTAAAAATATTGAATATATTTATTATCATCAAGGAATATAAAGTCAGAACAATTAAATCAATGCAAATAAGGACTAGAAATATTCTAAAAGCAACTGTGTGGTATGTTTCCCTTCTTTTTGAACTCAAAATATTTAAAAATTATTCAAAATTTTGTTCATTGTCTTTAGAACCTATGAGAGTATTAAAATTGTGAAACTTTTGGTATTTCAGACATGATAATATATATTAAGAGCAAAATAGCATTACAGAAGAATGTTATAAAGCCACTTTGTTAACATATTAAATGCAAAAGCAACTCAGTAAGTAATAAAATTAAAATATGATCAGGAACACAAATTAATCTACACAAAACTTTAGGTAATATAAAATGTACATGATATATGTTCTGAACAATAAATTCCATTTTAAACAGGAAAAACTGATACGTTGAAAGGTAATAAAAATACCTAGCTACTTGGACATAAGTATTTATTGTCACACTTTAGAATTGTTTAATAATTTTTGCAAGGCATGAAAGTATTTGCCAATTATTAACAGTAACTACATAACAATTGGAATGCACAAATCTAACTCATGGAACAGTTGCAAGGACAGAGTGCATTGTAAAGCTACAAATATTGCATTGCAATAAACAATATCTTACATTCTAAAATATGAGTATTTTGTTAGATTTCGGAGTCAAAATTCATAATATATCTTGAGGTAAATTAGTACTTATGTCTACTGTCCTAGTATGTGTTCAGCCTGTTTTGATTTAGCCGGCCTTTAAGAAAGCAGTATAAAGCACAGGGTTACTTTCACTGTATTCCCATGCAGTCTTTTATAACCTACCCTAATGTACAGCTGTAATTTTAAGGTATGTACACTTTCATGCCCCAACTCATGAGCAATGCATGCTTGTAATGAAAATATTTTGCTGAAAATGGAAAATACAGGCTAAAAGCAGCCTTATAAACTGAATATTCAACCTAAATATTGAACAGAATATGTGAGTATTGCTTGGTAAACTACTTGGTACTTCCACTTGTTATCTTGTCATTTTAGAATTAGTGACTCAATACCTTGTAAAACTGTTAAGGTTTCTATAAGCTATCCCGCGTTTCTTCACCACTTCTCCTTTCTATACTTTTCAGTAAAAGAGAGTGAAGGGTCAGACACACAGACGCAGATGCTAATTTACAGCACAGGCTTCCTGCAGGCACAGATTTATACAAGGATACAGACATAGGGAACTTGAGGCAAAGAATTCAAATTTGGTCACGCCCTTAGTTAAATGACTAAAAGAGGAAGTGCTTTCATTTCTATCATTAATGTGACACCATCATATTTTTGGTGACTCTGAATTTATTATTAATGTGTTCAAACTGACCACAATGGCGTCTACTATTACCCTATCTAAAGGCAATTAATTTTGTAGTAGTTAGATACTATGATGATATTTTTACTGATTGTCAAATTCACATGATCTCAAGTCACTTTGGGGATAAATTTACAGATATGTATATGAAAAACATATTAGGTTCACCTAGGTAAGAAGACACATCCTAACTGCCAGACTGAACACAATGGAGCTAGAGTAGCTGAGTAGCAGAATGCTTTGTTCTCTGCTTCTTGGTTGAGACTTCAGTGTGACAACCTAACTCACACTTCTGCTGAGACAGACTTTGCCACAAATGTATCCTTAAAATATGCAAGAAAATGAACCATTTTTCCATTTCATTGCATTCGTTAGGTATTTTATCATAACAATGAAAAGCATGCCTATTAGCATTATTGTATTCAAAAAATATTCAAGAATATATTTTTCAAAATACTTATGAGTTTTGCATATACTATTTCAGCCTAAAAATAATTGTGTCACAAATAATTTTCAGTAGTTTCATAATATTAATTTACATAAATAGAAATAATAAGCTTATCATTTTTGATTAGTAGTTGATGTTTTAACACAGGTGTATTTGCTACTATAAAAACCATATAACTAAATATGCTTATAGTTAGATTATATTACTATGTTCATATTTGCAGATGGCTGACCCAAAAATGCAATATATTATTCTGGCTCTTCATCTTTGTTTCTGCCAAGTTTTTACTGTTTACTAATCTTTCTTCTTGATGTTTAGCTTTAGTAAATGTCATGATTACTTCATAAACTCCCACATGCATGTTATTAAATATGATCTTTACCCCAATTCCACAAAGTCTGAATTTCAGCTAAGGTTACAGTTTAGTTAGAAGAATGTATTTCTTTCTTTATTACATGAAGCCATGGACTTGATTCTGAACATGAGACTAAACAGAGGTCAAATTTATTTTCCCACACCTGTTTTTAAATTCTAACTCCTCACTAATAAAGCATAATGGAATCCAGAAAATGATATAATCTCAACATTATGAATGACTGGTTGGTAGTCTTCAGTGTGTTCAAGGCTTAATGTGTTTAAACAACTAAGTTTGTTGTATATTTTATACTATATTTTATAGGTATAAGTATACATAAATATTTCATATATTTTTGTAGATATTCTAACAAATGTAATAAATTGTACTAGAATTCTTAAACATGAAAGAGAAAACTAGAATAAATGAAATGAATTGATGTATTCTATAGAGCTGATGTATATAATTGCTATTTTACAATTAGTGTCTGTCACAAAAATGTTGATTAATTTTGTGAAAATTAATGAAATATTGACAATTTAACTTAAGGGTTGGTGAGGTCTTTGAATAATATATTTCTCTTCATATTAAATGTAATTTTACCATAACATGAAATAAAATATTTGAACAAAATTTCTTAAGTTATTTGGGGATGTTTTAAAATAAATATCCAGTTTCTTTTACTCATTTAGCTTATATCCATGTTTTGCAAATATGTTGATTCACATTAAACTAAATGTTAATATTAGCTAGTAATAATCATTTCACAAACTACTATTTTGGTATACTTGTCACTTAAAAATGAAGCTGGCTGGTCCTTATACATATTAAACTTTACAGTTGACTTTAGCTACTTGAGGAACAACAGATCATTTCTACAGTGCCCAATGAGCTTTTTACATAGACAAAAATTAACCAGATTTAGCTTTATGTATCTAACTCTAAGCTTTCTCCATGACTCATTTAAAATGTATAGTAAAGTCAGTTGATACTAATTTTTACATTAACTAACAATATGTAGAATCGATTCTTGGATATATTGTGCTAACACATTTTCCCTTCTGTATGAATTATGGGACTGCTAAGTGACATCAAATTTTAACATATGAACTTAATTTTTCATTTAATGTTGAGACTAATAAAAGATAAGAAATGCCAAGGGTGTGTGTGAAAATGTACTAAATGTATTAAATGCATTTAAATATTAAAAACATTTTTTGAAGTACAAAAATAACAGCACCACTACAATGGAAATGATACTTTGTCCAATGGATCAATAAAACTTTAACAAACCTGTAATGTAAGATAAATGAAACAATGAATTCTGACCCTCTAATGCAATAAACTCATTTTAAATTAAATAATTCCTCATACTCATTATAGGTTTTTTCTCCATCTTTTCTCCACATTGCAAATTTTTATAAGTGAATTCAATTAAATTATCCTGTTAAATTTTACTTCCTTTTAGTGTTCATTAATGTACTCTGACTGCTCCAAATGATTTTAGATGCAGAGATTCTCATAATCTTTTAAATAATAGCAGGTATTCATAGCTTACCCTAATAAGTTTTCTACTGCATAAATATTTAAATAAATTTGTGTTACATATTTTGAGTCATATACAGCTAAAATTACAAGGATATCTTTGAAAACAAATAAGCTAGAACATTATGAACTAGAAACACTTCCAAGTATAAAGGCCATTACATTTTATGGGGTAGCTGTTTTTCACAATAAAATTTAGTGAGTTTTCTTATATTTCCCCTGAGTACTTGCTAGATATATAAATGTAAGGATACAGTTCACCCTGGTGAGTCAGAAATGATGAAAATAGAACTTGAATATGATCATAAATCTAATTGAAGTTCTTCCCTCTGGAATCTAATATACTAATATACATGAAGCAACCAAAGTAAAGAATGAAGATATGAATAATATTCTCCAATATTTTCTCATTGGCTTAATTCGTTTTAAGCATATGAAAAATTATTTTTAATTATTAATTTTATTAATTTCTTTACCCTATATTTTTATTTAATAATAATCTCTACTTAGTAAAGGCACTATAGGAAGACATATGCAGTTATTATTTCTTGCATAGAATATGATTGAAATTAAAGTAATTGAATAATTAGTAGTGAACCTCACCCTGCTTTTTAATTCCATCGTTAAATTTGCATTTTCAGATGATTTTCCTGCTTAGATACAAATTAAAACAGTAATTAGCATTTTGCTAATGATCAAATGGGTAGAATAGAGGTGAGGTTGTAATTTTGATTGATATGTGTGCTTGCTGTGGGGATTTGGGTGTGAAGTTACCATGTAGGCTCATGGATTTGAACACATGGTCCCTTAATTGTGTGTTGTTCACTTTTTTATTTGTTGCTGCCTTTTAAGCTACAGCTATCATAGTCAGCAACTGCAACTCTGCTGCTACCTGCAGTGGTTAGGACACAAGAGCCACAGACTGAGGAAATTCTGTTCCTCAGGCTCTAACTCCTTTAAAGCTAGAAATGAACTTATCTAAATCTCTGCTCCTCTAAAGAACCCAGGTGTCCAAGGAGATGGCCCCATCTTGTTCCTTGGGCAGCGGAGGAG
>LOJH01001854.1:11122-33231 GCA_001685095.1 Ellobius talpinus
AGAGAAACCCTGTCTCAAATAAATAAATAAATAAACAAACAAACAAATAAATAAGAAATCCAGGGGGAAAAAGAAGAGAAATGTTGCAAAGAGGAAGATAAATTTGCAGCTGTTAGCTATTAAGAGATACTAAAATGCTTGTTTTTGGTTAGATTTCCCTTTTAGACACTCAGCTTTCATCTAAATTGTGCATTTGATCAAATTCACTTTGTATAAACCCCAGTTTAACTAAAACAAAATAGGATGGATCTGGTTCACTTGTCCTGTTAGAGACCTGACCTTAACTCATGCTCACGACAGAGCTGAGCAGGCTCAAGTCTGCCTTTCTCTAATGGAGAGGGACCAGAGAGTCAGTCACAGCATGAAACAGACTCAACAGGTACAGAAGTTAGCAGATCCCCGGAAAATACACTGCTTTCCCAGTCCCACTACAAACACTAATGGATAATAAGGAAGAGCTAGTAGCATCAGGCTTATAATAAAGTCTTCACCAATTCCAAAACTCTTTTACTCTTTAGTTAAAACAGGTGTGTCCTGAAGAACAGTTTCAGTTGTTTCGTTTGCTTTATCAGTTATATTTATCATTATCTGGAAGATCTTTAATGTGATGCTGTGGTGCTATGCAGAGAATGTCCTCATTGCCTGGGTCTGATCTTAATTGATCATATGTACAGGCATGGGAAATACTAACATTAAATATAATAAGCGAGGGAGAAAGAAGGGATAATGAGAACTGAGCAAGGACTACTCATTCACTGCACCCTGTGAGCCTTAATTCAGAGGAAAAAGGCAATTCTAAGAATGACTGGGGAACCAATTTGACAGAAGGGCTCCCATGGGAAAGAAGGAAACGTTTGGAGGACAGGCAGTGAGGCAGGGGGTGGCATGGGAATGCAAGGGTGTGGCTACATCTGTCTCAGCACGTGAAGAGCAGATAGAAAGGCAGGATGATGGCAGCTCTTTTTGTGTTTGTTTTTTTTCTCTTACTATTTCTGAGATGAGAATACATTAATGTATCTTCTGGAGAGATGGCTCGGTGGGTGAGAGTACACAGTGTCACTTGGGTGATGCTGGGGCTTGGATGTCTTGGATGATTGCACAAGCATGTGTCCATATAGTTTCTGGGGTCCTATAAGCTGGCTGCATAGGACACTGGGTGCAAAGTTGGACCTCAAGACAGTCTAGAACAGGAAACCAAGTAAACTGTCAAACCAGAGTTTCATTCCATATGAGGTACTTGCTGGGTACCCCAATTCATGTGTACCTCCATCTCTAGACTCTGAAATGATTATAAGACTTCTAGAAGCATTACTCCAGACAATTAAAAAGGATGGCACATGTGGAAGAGACTTTGAATAATGGTGACATTTAAGAGGTGGCTAAGCAATCAACAGAACGCATTATACACCTTGTTATAGGAAATGACATGATGGAAGCCCTTCCAACTTCTCTCTCCCCGTTCACCCCTCAAAGGGGACGCTGGGGCTGCTCGACACCAAGTGCTGTGGGTGTAGTTTTCCTGTGCAGTCCTCACAGCTGCAGTGACTGTCCTCATCCCTGGGTCACAGATGGTGAAGCAGTGGCTCCCGGAGGTCACATGACACTTGCCCAAGGTTACTCAGCTAACAAATTGGGATTAGAGCCAAATCCATTTGACTCCGAAGGCCTTGTACTTGCCACTGAATAGCCCTGACAGCCCACAGCTGGAGTGCAGGGCGGCTTTGGGCTACAGTTCACTTGAGGAGCATAGTAGCCGCCATGTGCTGAGCAGGCCCCGCCAGCCCTGATTTCCATTAAGTCTCACAGGTTAAGTAGCAAGTCACTTGTCTCTCCCGCTCAAGCCCACACCCTTGAAGGGTTTCTACCAACATCATGAAAACTAAAGCAGTTACCCTCAGCTTCCTCATGAGCTGGGGTGGTCAGTTTTAGCAGATAAAACTACAAAAGGCTGAGTTCAATTTCAATTTCAACTTCAGAGGGAAAGCAATCGTTGAGACAGTTTCATTATGTAAACCTGACTGGTGTGATCTCAGAGATTGCCTGCCTCCCCTCCCATGAGTCGGGATTAAAGGTATGGGCCACCATACCCAGGGAGGAAAAGTGTGTGTGTGTGTGTGTGTGTGTGTGTGTGTGTGTCTGCTGTCTGTGTCTGTGTGCTGTATGGATGTGTTTTGTATGTGTGCATACATGTTCATCTGTGTGTACACATTTGTGTGCAAGAGGCAGGAAGTCAACACACTGGCTGTCTTTGTCTATCATTCTCCATTTTATTTATTTATAGAAGCAGGGTTGCTCTCTGAGCCTAGAGCCCACCAGTTCCATTACTCTGCCTACCCAACTTGCTTCAGAGATTCCCAAGTTCCAGGATGAGTGCCGGGGGTATGGATGGGCCACTGCAACCTGCTTGGCTTATACATGGGTTCTCAAGACCCAAACTCCAGCCCTCACTCTTGAATGCCAAGCACTGCTTCCAATGAGCCATCTCCCTAGACTTGCTCTTTAAATACCAGTATATCCTGCATAGCGTCTGAAGGCCCAGTATTTGATTTTATTTAGCAGTCAAGATCTGACCTGACTTCCCAGCCTGGCTGGAGGCAGAGCTCTGGCTAAGACTTGGTGGAGAGGGAGGCAGAGGGAATCAAATCAGTCTATGTGAATCTTTATCCAGCTCTGGCAGGATTAATTCCTCTCTCACACCAACTCTGAGGAACAAGTAAAGGTTTGCACCTGCTTTCCAGGAGACAGTGAAAATGGACACTCGTCTGGAGAGCAGTCAGTCACTCTTTCTCATAGGAGGAGTAGCAAATGCAGGAATCGTCTGGTACTTTGAGATATTTTCTTTGTCCCAAGAGTGTGTGCACAGAGGGAGCTATATTCTGAGTGCAGCTGCGAATTACAAGAATGGAGGGGTAGGGCCAGTTAAAAAAGAAGCACAGAGCGAATTGTTGGTGCTGGCTGCAGAAAAGGCGAGGATTTTAATCTACGCTTAGAATAGAGCTAAAGCCTCTAGTGTTCACAAGAGTTACCGAAGTGGAAGGGAAGCCAGCCTTGAGATAGCAGTCATTGGATGCCAGGCTGTGGTTCTGAATTCCACCCTGAAGACAGTGGAGTCACTGAGGGATCTCCAGCAAGGGAGTAGCCTGTCTGACAATCATTCGATTTCTCCTGTGTTTAGTTTTTGGGGATCATGAACTGCTTTTCTGCCTTTGCTATTTCTATTTCTTCTGTTTAGAAAGTTCAGCAGTGCAGTGGCTTAGCACTCAGGACATCTCTTCGCTTTCACGTTCATCGTCATAACCTTGGAGAATGCGTGTTAGTGCCTTGCTTTTTGTTTGTTTGTTTTGTTTTTTGTTTTTTGATACAGAGTTTCTCTGTAGTTTTAGAGCTTGTCCTGAAACTAGCTCTTGTAGACCAAACTGGCCTCAAACTTACAGAGATCCACCTGACTCTTCCTCCCAAGTGCCGGGATTAAAGGCGTGTGCTACCACCCGGCTTCTCTTGTATTTTTATAATGTTCCTCATTTTTTTTACCATGGAGAATTTAAAACTTAAAAAAAAAACTATTTCTGAATTTTACATAAGCACATTCAAATTTGCAACTTATCTTTGGTTGCCAGACATTGGACCCAAGGCCTTATGTGTTCAAGGCAAGCACCCTGCCACTGACTACGTATCTAACCCATCTAAGGCTCTGTTGCCACTGACTCTGTATCTAAGGCTCTGTTAAATTGCTTCGTAGATTATTTTGTCATCTTGGTCTTAAGAGAGAATAGCTCAGGTATATTATGTATAAGTTTCATAAAAAGCAAATAAGCACACATATATATATACTACTTTAAATAACAGCTTCTAGCATGAGCTTACATATGAAATGCTCCTTATACTTAACTCTCTAATTCATATGGAATTCATTTTGAAGTACATTAGAGGCGATCTCTGGCTCTTTCTCCAACACTGTCTTCCTCTGTGCCTGTGCTGAGTAAATCCACACCCTCTGTTGTAGCGTCCTTCTCATGGGGTGGCCTTCCTAGGTCAGGTCTCAGGAGTATCCCTCTGTTCTGACACAGCCTGTTCATTCCTGTGCAAATCCCACACCATTTCCACTGCTGTCATTTACAAACGCATTTTAACCTCCAACAAGAACGAACACAATCACTTGCTAATCTCCTGATTCAACTGAGAACCAGAGGCTGGGGAGACGGCTCAGGGGGTAAAGTGTTCTTGTGCAGGTGAGGACGCGAGCTTGGAGCCTCAGCGTCCATGTGAAAGCTGGACGTGGCAGAGCACCCCTCCAACCCCAGTTCTGAGAGGAGCAAAGACACATTGGAGCTCGCTGGCCAGACGGTCTAGCTGAAATGGTGAACTTTAAATTCAGTGAGCAGCCTTGTCTCAAAAACGAAATGAAAAAGGGTAGAGAAAGACACCTGTCAAAGACCTCTGTTCTCCAGACATCCGTGCACAGGCAAGCACACCCATGTCATATGCATGACATGCACACATGCACATACACTGCAAACAAAAAATAAAAATAATTTAAATCAAAGTATTGGATTCTATGAAAAATCCCCTTGATATCTTTTTAATAGGCACATGATTCGCTTACTTTGTTCTAACCCACAGAAAACATCATGGCATTGATGAAATTATCCTCATTCTACAAATGAGGTGGATGGGGTTGGAGTCTCGGTTAGTGGCAGAGTACATGCTTGGTGTACATGAGGCCCCAGCAACATGAATCATAATAACACATGAATAATAATAACACAAATGGAAACTAAGGTTGGAAGATGTCTCCCCTGTCGTGGCATTTCATTTGTATTTTAATAAATAAAGCTTGCCTGAAGATCAGAAAAGCAAAGCAGTCAGTCACTTGCTCTTATCACGACTTCAGTCTGAAATGGCAATCCTGCCTCCAGGAATCTCAGAATGAGACTGTCTGTGAGTTGTCTCCTCCTGTCTTATATTCCTCTCTAGGGCTGGGATTAAAGGCATGCATCACCTGGCTTCTATGGCAACTAGTGTGGCTGCTGGGATTAGAGGTGTGTGTTACCACTGCCCGGTCTGTAAAGCTGACCAGTGGGGCTGTTTTTTGCTCTCTGATCTTCAGGCAAGTTTTGTTTATTAAAATACAAATGAAATGCCACTATACTCCCCTATGACTAAAACACACACACACACGTACACACACTCCTTTTTTCTTGCAATTCAAATGTTTCAATGTTCAGAATGCTCTGCAAATGCAAAAGCAAGGAAATTGGGGACCTACTTACCCATAGCAAGCATACACTGAGTTCCAGGGACGAGAATGGATAAGACGCACTGCCTGCTCTGGTGGTTTTCACGTGGGTAACTGCAGCATAGTGCACTGTCACCTCCAAGTAATAGTTCCTTACCCTGTGCACTTGTGCACCGGCTGTTGTTTTGTGTTATTTCACCTACAATTTCTCTCTGTATTCTCCAAGGGAGCATGCAAGGTTTGGAGACTCTCGCATCAACTTTGCATACAAGAGCACCAAGGCACAGAAATGTTAAGTAACTTCCCCAAGATGGCCAACTCACAAAGGTGACAATCTAACTCAAACGAAGCCTGGCTCAGAGCATGAGCTCAAGCCAGGAGCTGGGTCACTGTAGGGATGATCATGGGAAGCCTGTGGGTCCCAAAGGAGCCACCTCGTGGAGCCAAGGCATTCACCCTGATGGTGGGTTGAGTCTTGGATTCTCAGGAATTCAGTGGGCAGAATGGACAGGAAGAATGAGCTTCCAGGCCTAATAACCATCTACTGCAAAGCATTAGATGAGTAGAAAGGTCCAGCATTTGTCAGGATGCAGACAGAAAGAATCCTAACTGAACACTAGTGCTTATTGGGTACCCGTTCCAGGTCAGGGCTTTCTGGGTATGGTAACTATCAGCAGCCTTATGCAATGGGTAATAATTGATTTTACATATCAGAAAAATGGGATGCTGGAGACAAGAGTCGCTTCACCCCAGCACGCAGGTGGTAAGCAGCACAGTCAGAAATGCAAATAGAGAAGGACACACTTAAAAAAGAATCTAAAGAACCATTTTGAGTCATAACCCATAAAACTAGAGAATCATGACAGGTTGTGGGCTCACAGTCCTGGTTGGATTTAAAATGAACCTGAGCAGCAGGTGATGCTCACCCTCTTCTGTGTTCTTAACCAGCAAGGACATTGTGCTCTTAGGGTCTCACCTGAACACCATTACTAAACCACCAAGGTGGTTATCATTTTTCCCATTCTGCGGATGAGAAAATGAAGGCTCTGAGGAGAGAAGTGAATTTGTCATCAGTAGAGAGTGGGGGGGGGCAGAATCAGAACTACTGTGCCTGGCAAGAAAGGCCAGTTGTCCGCCCTCGGTGGAGGAAATGGCACACACACACACGCACACATGTACACACACACACATACACACATGTACACACACACACACGTGTGCCAATGGGTTTCAATTCTCACCTGTGAAGGACTAAAGGTTCCCCAGCCTCCGTGAAAGGTCAGCTCCTGATAGTAATTAAAATGGAGAGCTGAGAAAGATGAACCATTACAAAGCATTCCTGGCATTCTTGCCCACGGCAGTGACAATATTAACTTTCATTTGGGGACATCAATAGGGGACCTGCATCAGGGTTTGAGAAACCCCCTCAGTTTTCCCCCTCTGTGCTAGGAAATCTCTTTCCTCCACGTCCAGACACCCGTGGCTTGGGCCAGCATGCTGAAAGGCTGGCCCCAGACCCAGGCTACCATGTGAGCACTACCCATCTGGAATGCATTTGGGCACCAAAGGGCGGTAATCATTTGTGATCCTGAGAACACACACCAGAGGCAGTTCACTGGGGACTTTAAAGACAAACCAAGAAGAGCCAGACTAAGTCAAGTATGTAAACACATAAAAGGTTTGCATGGGAGCATTAGGGCAGAAAAGCGGTGTGGAAAAGGTGAAGAAGGGACCTGGATGATGTTGGCTGGCCTGAAAAAGGTGTTCGGGTCTCCGTTCTGCTGGATGGCACTCAGCTTGTACGAAACCCTTGGTCCAAGCGGCTGAGGTGGAGTTTGCCAGGTAGCTGAGGTTCCTCAGAAGGATGGAGTAAAAATGTCAGTCAAAATCAACATCCATTTCAGGGTCTATGTGTGTTTAGTTGGACCCAGCCAAACCCAAACAAGTCAACTGAAGGATAGACACATGAAAAAGGCCATCTTTTTTCCAAGAAATATAAATGTGAATTAGCTATTCCATATCAAACAACCTCAGTGGAAAATAATAATATCAAAGGCTAGTAAAAACGGGGAGACAGGGAAACACATCAGCCTGGCCGTTGGTCAGGTTTAGTTAGGCTTGTCTGGTGTTCTGAGGCTCTGACTTCAGTGCCCATAGACTTTTGGTGAAAGCCAGGAAACCATTACCTCAACTACAGCAATAGTTTGGGCTTTGGGTGAAGGCAGACACAGGCATCTGCATCTACAATCAAGAACATTGTGCGTAATCACAGGAAAGTATTTTTTTTTCTAGAGTGTCAAAGGAGTGGCTTATGAAATAGCATTTGAGCTATGCTTGTGATGGTGGACCTACGTATCTGCAAACAAGACAGAGACAGAAAAGAAACAGACCAAAGCAGGACCAGGAAGGCTGTTTGGATGGTGGCTAATTTCCGATGTTTCACTGAATACAATATTTGTGTAAGAAGGAAAAAATCATACTCGTAAAAAAAAAACTGTGATCGTATCAAGGGTCAAATTCCTCAAGGGCTGGAGCTCTATTAAGAACTTGCATGAAACTCCAGTGACTCCTCAAACGACCACTGTGAGACCATCAAATGTTACAACAACAGTAACAAAAGGTGGGGGGGGGTTGTCGATGGGACTTCCAGTTTTACCAAGTGAACTCCCAGGGCAATAATGCGCGTTAAGACAATCTGGCCCAACAAGACCAAATATAGAAGAGACCGACCAAGTCACACCGTGTTTGCCAACCTAGTATGGGCAATCCCAGAATGCACCCTATGTCTGTATTTTCCTTCTGGGAACACTTGTGTGGAGGACTGGCTCACTCCAGGCCACAGGAGAGATGTCTGGCTTCTTTTGGCACCAGACTGGAAGCTGATCATCTCTGACCTGCCTCCTGTCCTGTCCCTTAGCACGTTTCCTAATTGAAGAAGAGGCGGTGAGCACACTCGGCCAGCATAGATAATTCTTAGGATGGGAACTGAATGTGTGTGTCACCCTTACCACATGCCCCATAGCGAAAACCTGCCTGTGTGCTAGGTCTGCCTCGGAAGCATGGCATGTAAAGCTTAAGCTTTTAAACTAAATCCAACACTCTAATTTAGATCCTGTTTCACTGTGAGATCACACTCTCTCCTGATAGGGAGACCTATGTCCCTAATTAATCCAGAATCTCTATGATGCTGTCATCATCACAGGCCTGAGAATACTTTCTTATCTTCTCATGGTCACAGTTATATAAGTAAGTTATTCTCTCACATTCTAGAAGCCAGAAATCTAAATCAGTTCCACTACACAGTCAAGAATTCACACGGCCAGGCTTCCCAGTCTTCATTCTGCCAGCTCCGGGTGCTGCTAACATTCCTGAGTGGCCACAGTACCTTCTCCTCCTCTGTGCCCAGCCTCCTTCCTCCTCTTTATTATAGGTCACGGTAGTGGCATTTAAAGCTCACTAATGTAATCTCCTCATCTAAGAGCTGTGATGTAAATGCATCTGCAGAATCCTTCTTGCCATATAAGGCGGAGTTTCCTGGTTCTGGGATGTGAAATATGGATCTATGGGCTGGGTGAGGCGGGGCAGTACAATGCAAATTAAAGACAGAATTGATTGTGTGTTTCCTGATTGCATGTTCCCTCGAAGTGGTACGTGAGCCTTTTCTGTTCCCAAGAAACCTCTCGGGGTTTACCCACTCATCTGGCCTCTTTTCAACATCATGTCCTCTTGACTAGACTGTTTGGGGAACTGGCAATATAGGCGTGGGTAAAGCTAGTCTTACCCTTGAGTATTTTAGAGCCTAGGATGGAATAATAGTTAAGTAAACAACAATAATTCGCTATTTCCTGTGCCAAAATAAAATGAAGAAAGTATTGTGACAGTCAGCTACAAGAAAATCCAGAGTTGCTCACCATGGCTGTGGTCATTTCCAAAGAGTGTGCCAAACAGGCCAAGGAGGAACAGGAGACACTTCCATGTGACCTAGACGACTACCTGGGAATGAGAATAAAGCAAAGCGCATGTAACCCCTGGTAAATGGGAGTGAGGGCTAGCAGGCTGGCCAGTAGAGGCTGGCTGTAAGGGTCTGTACATCTGTCTTATGTAGTGCTTCCAGGGGTGGGGGGCGTGCAGTCAAATGAACCAAAGCATGTTCCCACAGGAAGAAACAAGCAGAAACACAGATTCTACTGTCTAGAGACCTTCCAAAAGATGGCCCCTTCTGACAGACATCTCACCCCAACAGCAGCTATGAGTGGAGGGCTCATTCTGATGGTTGAAAGTAATGCTCCCCAAAGAGACAGGATACCTCTAGGACACCAGAGAAGACCTTCTGCATAGGAGTCTCTCTTAGAGAAGAACATTTTCCTAGTTGGCAATATGGTCACATTCTCTTCCCAGAGAGCACACAGGCTGCCTCCCTTGGAATGAGCTCCCGTCAACACTCAGGGACACCAGTCATGGGTCCTCCACCTCAAGGCCACCTATAGTAATCTGTTTCCATTGCTATAAGAAAATGTCCATATGCTGAGTGTTCATGACAAAAAGAGATCTATGCACTTCACAGTTCGGGAGACAAACTCACCTGTCAAGGCCCTTTGGTTGTATCACACATGGCAGACTTGTATCGCACATACCAAAGAAGGATTGCATGTAGTAGGAGGAGACTGCAAGGCAAGCTAGGAGGCCAGAAGCAAACGTACCAGCCTAGTTCTTTTATGAAAACCTGTTCTTTTTAAGACAACGATTTTTTTAAGGATTTATTTTTATTTTATGTACATGGATTGGTGTTTTGCCTGCATGTATGTCTGTGTAAGGGTGTCAGATCCCCTGGAACTGGAGTTACAGATGGCTGCCACATGGGTACTGGGAATTAAATCTGGGTTCTCTGGAAAAGCATCAATGTTCTTGGCTGCCAAGCCATTTCTCCAACCCCAAAAAGACAAGTTCTCACTGTATGACCAGGTTGGCCTTGACCCTGGGACCATCCTGCCTCAGCCACCCAAGTGCTGGGATTACAGATGAACGCATCATATTCAGCAGCAGCACACTCTTAAATCCAGTCCACAACATAGGCATTAACTCCTTCTGCAGGCAAGGCCCCCAGTGACATAATATATCCTTGAGGCCGCTTCTCTTATAGGTTCTACTATCTCTTAATAATGCCTCATAGGACCAAGCCTCTGTCATATGAACCCCTGAGAGACTGAGTAAAATTATATCTAAACCATCGTGTGTCCCTTCTCTCATCAGCACATCCACGACTTAGCTATAAACAATTTCACAGCTCCAGGATGGGACCATAGAAACCTTTGACTTCATGGGGAAAACCTAAGATTTCAATGTTCCTCCATGCTCTTCAGCGATCCTTCCTGCAGGAGCCTGGAAAGTAGCAGAGAGTGGTGACTCATACTTGCAATCTCAGCACTTGAGAGGTGAAGATAAGAGGATTACCATGAGATCGAGGCCAGCCTGGGGTACACAGTGAGAACTGAATTTAAAAGAGGGAAAGAGAAGGAGAAGAGGGACGAGGAAGAGGAGAATAACAAGAAAAGCAAACCAGTATCACCAGCAGGCTAATGACTTTTCTCTCCTTAGTAAGGTATATAGCATTTCTACCTATGGTGAGAAATCTGCCTGTGTCTTTTCTCACACAGCCAGCCAGGTCTTGGTGCCTGGGTTGTGTTTCTCAGACATAACCCAGTCCAAGACATAAATTCAATGGAAATACACAGTTCTTAGTCACAAAATTATCAAGTGTGTGTTCATACTATAAAACTGACTGGCCCTGAATCGTTCTGGTTCTCAGTCATATCATTGGTCCATCTCAACACCCATGCTAAAATCAAGCCTTTACTCTTCTAAAAAAAAAAATCCCATGGGCTCTGATGCTTCTGCTAAACAGACGCAAAGAGGGGCTCGGACTTGTGCCCGCCGCTCTCTGGGTTTGCTCATTGACTCAACGCCGCAGCCTGAAACACACAGGTACACCTCGCCATTGTATAAATGAGAATTGAGGTTCTGATAGGGGAAGTGACTAGATCAAGGCTACATAGCAAAAACTTGGTGGCCTCAAACCACACAGTCTGGCCCATTAGAGTCTCCCACCCCACCCCATTCTGCCTACTGATTTGTCAGATCAGCAGAGAAGCCATGTGTCTGTGTGTGCTTTATGGATAGGCATATGTTTTTGCATGTGGGTCCCATAATCTCTGGTTTGCTGGTTCCCACTGGCTGACAGTCAGACTGGCTCCAGGAGTCAGGGTCACCTGAGTGTCACCTTGCATTCCCTGTGCATCCCGAGAGTTCACGGTAGCGAAGAGTTTGCTGTATTTCCCAGAATACACATCTGCTTTGCTTTCCCATCTGTTCTTTAGACTTAGGAAACTGGTGTCGAGGAACAAGTCCATCTCTCTAAATACTCTCATTTGTCAGGATTATGTATGCTGTCCTCAGCTTACCACGAGATTCTGTCCCAAACGTTCCCATCATATGTTGAAACAGCAAAAACCACCCATATGTTTAATATGCCTCACCTTCACAGCAGCATGGCTGAGACTCATCTACCTTTCACAGGCTCAGAACGGCTCTTATGCATGCACAGAGTCACAGCTACTTGGAGGTCTTGTGTGCGACCAACTGCACTGTCATCTCCAGCAAATACGATGTCACTGCAGATGTCTGCCACCTCTGGATCCCTCAAATCTTTCCACCCCTTCTTCCATAATGACCTCTGAGCCTTGAGAAAAGGAGATATGAGACACCCGGCCCATTGGGAGCGGAGGAATCCACAGTCTCTTATTCTGCCCATTGACCAACTGTAAGTATCTGGATTAATCACCATCCACTACAAGAAAAAAGCCCCTCTGACGAGGCTTGAGAGATGCATATGGGTATAAAGATAAAAACTTAGAGAGAAAGTTATTATTATGTCCATTTAGCAAAATAATGGCATTAGGTTCTTCCCTAGACCTATCCCTTGACCGATCATGGGGTTTAGGACTTGTTAGTAATACAAAGCTAAAGTCCTGCCTTGTGGAATGGGCTTTAAATCTAATCAGAGGTGGTTGGTTACACCCCTAACAGCTGTGTTGCTGTAGCACTACAGGGACTGTCCTTCCTGTCTACTCATTACTAGAACCCACAGAATTCAGAACAAGGTGGGACTGTCAACAACTCCTCTGCCCAGTGAGCACACAGAGAGCATCTAGCACTATAAAAGTCAGTAGCTGCCCACCATTGCCAGCTTGATTTCTCCCTGTCCTATGGCTTACATAGTGTCTTCAGCAAAAGGGTCTTATCAGAGATTTCTGAAAAGTAACCAAAAGCATCAGTCTCTACAGTAAATGTCAGTCAGGATGAGTCCCGTGATGCCGTGATAATAAATAGTCCTCAGATCTCAATGAGCACAGCAATTTTGTTCATAACGTGTTGTCCATTGTATATTGATGGAGGCTCTGTTCTCATCAGTAATACAGGGGAACAGACTGGCAAAAGTCTGCTCCCTCTGCATGAACAGCAGAATATATGGGGTTGAGTGGTGACTTGGGTCATTCACTCAGGAAAAATTCATGCCAATTTTACACTCATATTTCATGAGCCAAGAGAGTCACATGAATACTCTTTGTTACAAAAGAATAGAGAATAACCTACCATATGCCTGGAAATAAGAAAACTGAGTAGTCGAGAGCATCCCATTGACGAGGTGCTGTGGACTAAAAGTTCCCCCATCCATGTGCTAACATGAACACATGGGATCTTTGGGAAAGTCATGATATGATGAGTACCTGCTCAGTGGATGGGAAGCAGAAGTTGGCTCTTTTTTAACCTTCCCCATGGGACTCCAGTGATGGTGCATCTTTTCAAGAGAAATCAGACAGCTGGATTTTCGTATGGACGGCTGCATCATGCTAACCTGCTACAGAAGCCCACCTGCCCCAGATGGGGCCATGGGCATTCACAGAGCTGGCCACGCCCTTTACATTCTAGAATATACCTACAGACCAGATAATTTCTAAACCCCAGAAATCCATTGCTCACAGTTATGAAGGCCCTGGGCTAGAATCCAGAGCATGTTGAAGGGGTCATAATTTAGTTGGGAAGACCTATGTCAGTATATACAGGCTTTGGTGGCAGATGGTTTGGCTATTAGTCTTCAGTCTACTAACAGGTTGTGCAGCTTTTGCTTAATTGGGTAACCCCTTGGAGCCTCTTGTAAGTGACAATAACAACAACAATAATAATAATGCTCCGCGGCATTGTCATGAAGATTGACTGTTGATGAGCTCAGGGTTAAGGCATTCAGTTCAGTGCTGGCTTCTTAGTAAATGCTAATTAACTGCTAGCAATTAATATCATTAAATAATTACACATGTAACTATCTAATTATGATCTTAAGAATGGCCGAAGGAGAATATAGTGAGTTCTAAAAATAGCTAGCAGGGAGCTAATCTGCCGAAGAGCCATGGGAGTCCCTGGGGTCGGCGGGAGAGGCGGTCCATAAGGATGGAGATGAGTTGGGGCAGCGTAACCTGGGAGACCTGGTTTCTGGGTAGATCTGCAGCTGCAAGGAAAGCCCAAGAGAGAAAGAAGTCTAATTCAAGCAGAGCACAGCACTTCTATACTGCCTCTGACAGCAGGAAGGGTGGCTCTGGAAAGGGAAGGAAGGAAGGCTCCTTCCAGTTCCATAATTCTAGAAACTTACTTCCTAGATTCATCAAAGTCTGTTTCTCTTTCATGCTAACTCTGCAGGAACCAGTTCTGCTGAACTTCTACAAATACCTTGATCAAGGCAAAGCCAAACAGCTTCACCTACCATATGAAATGTTTCTGTTTGTCACGTACTAGCCACTCTGCCCTCGACAAATATGGCAAATCCCTAGCAAGTCAGGGCAACTGGCATCACACTGTGTAATAGGAACTAGTAAGTTTTGAGAAGCAAGGATACCTGGGTGTCAAGTTAGGCTATCTCACACTGAGACCCAGCAGGGGCAACGGGAAGGTCCAGAATGAGAACCTAGATTCTTGGAGCCACACTCACCTTCATTCCCTGTTTGGGCCTCACTGGGGCTTTCCATGGATCCCGAATAGCAAGTGGCGTTGATTGATTGTCCTTTCGAATGGAGAATTATGTGAGGGCGAGCGGTCACTGCCCTCCAGTAAGAACATGGGGACAGAAAACCAAGGTAAGGTCTGCATTGCTATATGTAACCTTCATACCACTGTGCAAACGGCAGTCTTGCAGAAACCTGCATTCCTGTGCTTTTAAACTATCCCCATTTTATGTAATTATACGTGTTCCTTATAGAAAACATAGATTACAGTAAAATATGGAAGAGTGAAAAGGAGTAATGGAGGGAGGGGAGGGAGAGAAGGAGGGAGGGAAGATAGAGAGGTAGGCCTGGCTGAAGCGCGGACTTTTTGCGCTACACAGGGCCCGGAAAGTCCCTCTCTTCCCCAGGGAGTTCTCCTCTGAACAGCTGGAATACATACATTGGTCTCAGAGTGCTTTACTCATGAATAGGCTGTAACTTACTTAATGAGTCTTTTATTTTGAATTTTCAGCTTCCTTCCAATTTTCTTATAAGAAATAATGCTGAGGGGGCTGGAGAGAGGGTACATGGTTAAGAGCATACATTGGTTGCTGTTATAGAAGATCCAGGTTCAACTCCCAGCCACATGGTGACTGAGAACCGTCTGTAATTTCAGTCCCTGGGAATCCAGAGTCTCCTGACCACCAAGGTACCGGGCACACCTATGATGCATATCCACACATGCAGGCAAATATTCATACACAGAAAATAATGAATGGATGAATGAATGAATGAATGAATGAATGAATCAGAAAGATTTTAAGTAGTACTGAGAAGCAAAGAACAGGATTTGTGCTTTTGGCAACACACGGATTATCATCCCATGCTAAAGATCGGTGGAGTGGGTATCACCCCAGGGAGGCATTCTGAGAGCAGGAAGGACAAAAGATAAAGTGCCCTATGTATAAAGCATAGGTGAACATACACAGCACATTGTGTGCTCACAGTTTATAGAGGACTGGAGATGAGATAAAAGCCCCTTGGTCTCCTCAGATGAAGCTAACCACTCCAAAGCTGGCAGGGAGGACCTCAGAGCCCCCTCCATCCAGAGCCCTTCTCTTCTGAAATAGCTGTGCTGTTTGGCTCACACTGATGTTTTCGGCCCTCTAAACACAGACCCAGGAGAGGCAGATCCTGACTAAGGTGAACAAGATACAGCTTCTGTCCTCTTTTAATGGTGGGGGATTGACTATGTGATTAGAAAGGACCTCCCTTCCCTAGGCGCATTTAATCTTGGTAACACACCTCTGTCTGGCACTGCTGCTCTGGGGACATGTGAGCTTTCAAACAGCAGCCCTGGCCCCCGCCCTATTCCTGGGGAATGTAATAGCATCTGAAAGGGCTCCAAAGCACTGCCTCACACTTGGGGCTAGAACAGGCATGCTCCCTACCAACTGAGACAACTCCATAAACAAGCAACCAAGGTGGCGAATTCAAACACATAATATCCTCATTAGCTCCTTTTAATTACAGCGATGTTTTCCTATTTGGATTTTTTTCCCCACAGATGATGGAAGTCTTAATATGCCAATAAAACTACATCTGAAGAGATTCAGAGGGAGAGCTCAAAGTCCTTTATAAACACTAGCTCATTCACCCTCTTCTCATCCCAGGAGACAGGCAGCTGGCTCATTAGCACATTTACACACAAGAGAAACTGAGACTGGCCAGGAGATAAAAGGTTTGCAGCTGTCGCAGGAGCGAAGACCTCATTGGGTCATCTGTTAAGCCCGCTCGACCTGCTGGGGAGGGGAGAGGGTGAGCACCACAGGAAGCACTCCATTTGTGTGGGCATTTGT
This sequence comes from Ellobius talpinus, assembly GCA_001685095.1. NCBI lineage: Eukaryota > Metazoa > Chordata > Mammalia > Rodentia > Cricetidae > Ellobius > Ellobius talpinus. Next base: position 27,247 of record LOJH01001854.1, read on the forward strand.
TCCTCATCATCTAGTCTTTAACCTGCATCCCATCCGAGGTGCACCAAGCTCTTAAAAGTCAGGTAGTGAAAACGCCCGGGGCACAGACTGCCCCACTTGGTCAGAGGCAAGAGTGAGATTGATCTCAAGCTACTGGGCAGTGTTGCAATGCACTGTAGCTATCGGGTGCAAAGGCTACACCCCAGCGCCTTGAGTGTGCTGCAGGGCTGCTCTGTCACTGAGCAGTACCTCACCCCCTCAAGCTAACGTATACCAAGCATAGAGAAGCCCTTACATCTCACCAAAAAAGGACAACATTGATGACAGTGTCTTTTACAGCTTGAATAGCTACTGGGAATACATAGGGAAGTTTCCAGACTTTGGCTTTTAGGATCACAGGTAGTGTTAGCCATTGTGACTCAGTGAGCTCCGGGACTCAAGAAGTGTCTCCCTCCAAGACCCCACCCCTTCCTGCTTACCTAGAGGACTAGCCAGCCCCTTCATATTGACCTTAACATTGTTATATGGACATTGTGTTTATGCTGTCCTTAGCTCATTCTAAGTAAGCTTTTTCATCAGTTCCTGGAGAAAACATGGGAAGGGAAAACACACAGCAAATGAATGAAAACAGCAATGTCCCTGCCAGGGTCTAGCGTGAGACAGGACGCGACTACAGGCAGCACTGGCATCAAGCTCCTATGTAAACTGATCGTCTCAGGTTACTTGGTATTCATCTATAGGAGTTTTCAATTATGTATGACTAATTTTGCACAAACTCATTATTTAAAGCAATTTGTCTCCTGAGAGAGGCAACACCTTCCTCTTCCTGCAAGGTGGGTGGGGAGAGTGCCAGTCCCAGTGCGCGGGCTTGAGTTATTAAGCGGTCACAAGAGTTCAAAAGGGAGAAATAATGAACAGGTAAATCATCACACATAAAAAATTCCTCCTCTATATTATCAAAATACAAATTAATTATAGATAAGATCAAACAAGTTCTCTTTAATAGATGGTCTTCCCAGAGAAGGTAATGAACAAGGCGCCCAGCCTGTGGGAGGGGAGTGGAGGGATGTGCAGAGACTCTCACTGGAGACATTGCGCCTGGCCTCGGAAGTGTTCTGGGACACGCAAGTACAAATTTCTTATTGTTCTAGATCCTGGCCAACTCTGTGGTCCCAGCCCCCTTCTTGGTACTGGAAGGGAGTGTGGACGACATTTTCAATGCATTGATCAACCCCCTATCTGCATGTGCCATCAACAGGGCAGGCCAGAAGCTGGCAGCCAACCATCTTGCCACCAGAGCTTGGCAAAGGTGTAGGCGCTGCAGTCGTGGCCTTAACAGGGCTTTCATTCTTGATCTACCAAGCGAGAACCACAGCTGAAGTAAGCCTGTGATTCATCTCGGTAGGGTGGGTGGGAAGCCGAAGAGAGTGGGCCTCCTCTCCCCATCCCCACCCCCAATCCTTTCTCAGTTGTATGTAATGTTAATATTCACATGACAGCAAGCATTTTCAAAATAATAGTCCTATATACTTAAGGTTAATCAGAACGGGCGCCATCCAACTTGCCAAGGTAGCAATTTTCCTTCATTAAAGCCAAATCAAGAAAGAGAACTTGGAGATTCCTTAGGGCTAATTACAAGGTGTTAATAATAACAATATAATGGCAGCAATTTTCCAGCTTTGCTCAAACCCATAATCTGCCTGAGTGCCTCATAGGATTGTCTGTGAGTTTATATAAAGCTAAGTGTTAGTCCAAAAAACTATTTTCAGTCATTTCATTTTTACATCATGTCTCTCCTGAGTGTTTATGATGATGTGGTCATCGCTGGTAAAGAAGGGGCTCTTAGGGGGAAGATCAAGTAGCAACTTGACACTTGCAGGACTCTTCATTTCCCTTGAAGTACATCCTGGGAAGGGGAACGAGTCCAGAGGCAATGAACTTGGTGGCCTCCGATTGCTCAGGAACTCCAGGGAGTGTAGACGCTGACATATCCCTCACGGTCACACGGCCCATTCCTTCATCGCTAGCCAGTGAAAGGGAAAAGAGCCAATGGAATAACTGCATGCAATTGGTGAAGAGAGTTCTGAGCTGTCATCTTTGTGCAAACAGGTGACATGCCATGGTGCTTCGGCGAGGTGCCACATCTGCCACGTGGGAGTGATCTGTGTCTCAGAGAAAGATAACCAAGGCTCGGCTTGATCAACAAGACATTCTCTTCACTAATCAGGTCTCACATGGAACAGTTAGTTACCCAAAGACCTTTCTTCTCAGAATTTGAGTTCAGTCCATATCTCATAATTCATCTCTCAACTCCAAACCACAGTAGTCAGGGGTGTGGCTCAGAGGAACAATGCTTTGCTAGCATGTACAAGGCCCTGAGTTCCATCACTAGCGAACCAAACAAACAGCAGGGAGAAACAAGGCCAAAAGCTCAGCTGCGGGAGGCTGCTTGATTTCATTCTTTCTGTTCATTTATTGAGCTCACCTCAAAACCCCAGAATGAAAATACACTCATTTAGAAGAGACACAGACGTTTTAAAAGGGCCAGACATGCATTGTCTTACTCTTTCTCTTCACACTGCCTAGGGGGGAATTCCTCTAAGTTTTGGACAGGAAAGAAAAAAATTGCCTGGTATTGCCTCGTGAGGGTCTGAAGCCAGTTTTTTACAACCAGTTTCTAAATCTAACCATAAAAGCTGCTGATGGAAACGCTGAAACGACTCGAACTCGTGCGGTTTCATTGACTTCGTAAAGATGCCCAGGAGACGCATCAAGCCAAAGAAATGATAATTTGTCCTAATTGGGTTCGAACCACAGATAAACATACACCATCTGGAGTTCTGCTCTTAGGGAGCCGGGAGTCAGAAGGCAGGCCTCACACTGTTTGGGTGTGTGACTCTCTTCCCTGGGCCAGGAAGTGCAGCAGAAGCGAGCTCCTACAGCCTCATTGGCTTCTCCCAGCAAAAGCAGCTGACCTTCGTGAAGAAGCTCTCTGTGCTCAGATGACGGCAACCCCATCACTGGACACGATTCAACCAGAAAACCCAGCAGCATGAATGACCATAAAGGTCTGCTTGTCTCTGTGTGCTTAAGCAAACATGGCCCAGAAAGAATAACGTGCTTACCTAAAATCACAGTGAAGCCAGAAGCATTATCCCAGCACCCAGAAAGCTGGAGTAGGAGGTTCACAAGTTCAAAGCCAGCCTGAGCTACATAGTGAGACGCTGTGTCAGAAAGCAAACAAAGAAATTGAGTTAGTATATATTAAGCAAGGGGCATATTTCCCTCCTCCAGTTATAGAATGCCTTTCGGTGTCGAAATGACTTCTACGGGAAACAACTTTGAGAGGTCACACAGGGGCCTGAGAGGCAAAGGCTCAGTGACGCGTAGTGAGTGACAGCCTCACTGAGTCACATGCACAAGGTCTCCAGGACAGAAATTTCACTCTGTAACACCCTCAGCTAGCTGCCTCCAGGAGCCATCTCCTGTCCAGCTCACTAACAAAGCGCGGATTTGGAGTATCAGTATGTCTGTTCCCAGAGGATAAAACATGAATGGTCTAAGCCAGGAAATGACAAATGACCTACCACAGGCCAAATTCAGCCCACTGTCTACACTGCCCAGGAGCGAAAAAAATCAAAAAGTAATTATAGAACACTAAAATTGTACAAAATTTGCATTCCATTTCCTCAGGCTTTATTGATGGGTGATCAGCTGCCCTGGTTTTCTAGGGAATGAGAGGGTCCCCTGAACATGGGGCTTCTGGACCTGGAGGCAGAAATGCCTGCAGAAAACTGATAAGAGCTGGGTCACAGTCAGCCATTCCTGTGGGTTCCCAGGTAAGGACTTAAGTTAAATTTTCAGACGAAACACGACCGTATCTTCCAGTATAAGCCTATCCTAAATATTTGTGGAGACATGGCCATACTAGGCCATACTAGGCCAAACATGCTTTTCTAGTTAGATTTACTTGAGGCTGGGAGTATAGGTCAGCGCTAAAGCATGTGCTTAGCAAGGGTTTAGCATGCACTGGGTCAGGGGCTCAACTCCTAGCCAAAAGGTACAGAGGGGAGGGACTAGAGAGGAAGGGGGAAGAAAGGAGAAGAGAAAGAGGAGGGAGAGGAATGAAGAAAGGGAAAGGAAGGGGAGAGGAAGGGAGAGGAGTATAGAAAAGAGTGGGGGAGAGGGAAGACAGGGAGAAAATCAATAGTAACTGAGCTGATCCTCAGTCTAAGACCTTCAGGGAACCTAAGTTTATTTCCTTTTGCCAGGAATCACATGACTATGAGACCAATGAGACAATGGAAGAGGCATGCGGTGGACCCATGCCCCTACCCGGGAAGCCTTCACCCCGACCAAAAGAAAAAGTTGTTCACGTAAGTCCACGTCATCCTGCCTCCCTCTGGCCTTCCCTCTCTTCCTTCCAAACTGGAGGAGAATCTCGTGTCACGGAGTTGTGGCCACAAGTCTTTCGTGCCACGAGGAAAACTGTCTGCTGGTAAAGACGAGATAAGAGAGAGGAAGGGAGATCCTGGTGCCTCCCAGGAACTGCCCCCTCCTACCCAGATAATCTTTTCCTTGGGAGGAGGTCTGGAGGTCAAAGCCAGTCTCATGCAATCTAAGCATATAACACGGACTACATCGGTAGCCTCGCCGGCAAGTGTTTACAAAACTGATTGGGGAAAAACATTATAGCAATATTTTCACAAACATCATTCTGAAATTTAGTTTCCCTTCCATTATGAACATACAGCAACAAGCAGGAATATTAGCAGTGCTTTGTCATTGTGTTTTAAAGTGTCCCAGACTTTGGAAGACTTGCCCCGCTCCACCCCACCCCACCCTGCTTCATGCTGTCCAATAGCCTAAAGCCACCCCAGCAGCTAGCTCCAAGTTCAAAACCTCATCAGTTCAGAAGGCTCCCGTCTCAGCACTTGAAACAGGAAGAGGAAAGATCCTGGTCCATCTATGCCGGGGCAAAACTCCTCTCCATCTCAGACCTGTGGAACAGAAAACTGAGTTATCAGTCTGCTTTGCAAGTGAAATGTGGAGGCCAGGAAGGATGGCCTGTTAGACAATCCTGTCCCAGAAAGGAGAGAAGCTGGAAGAGAAAAGCACCTGCCACCCTTGCAGACCTGTGGTGTTTTTCCTGAGCAGCTGTAGACTGCACTTTTCAGGGTCCTCATGGTGTCTTCCTGTGGAATCCTGGTGCTAACAGCTTCTAGCAGCTCACTCTCCGACTGGTCGTGGTGTCAGTACTATTAGAAGGAACCTGTGGCTCTCACTGTGTATGTCAGGAGGTTCATTCTGCTGGACAAGAGAAGAGGCCTCTCGGCCAGTCTTCTCTTCAAAGCACTTCTCTGTGAGCCTGGCTTCTGAGTTCTTGAAGCAGAAACTAGTGAAAGGTTAGCTACACCCTTGTCTTTCTCTTCAAGTATGTTTACTGTCAGCAAAACTAATTGTACATGTCTCGATGGCATCATTTTGTACCTAGACACTCTAATATCTCAAGTTATTAGAAGCTTGTTCCATTTTTGTTTTGTTTTGTTTGCTTTTTCAAGACAAGATTTCTCTATATAACAGCCCTGGCTGTCCATCCTGGAACTCACTCTGTAGAGCAGGCTGGCTCCAGACTCACAGAGATCTGCCTGCCTCTGCCTCCCAAGTGCTGGGATTAAAGGTGTGTGCCACCACCACCCAGCTCTTGTTCCAACAGTATTAAATAAAACAGGGTACCCCTTTACACTTGGCTGGAAAATAGGCCTAGCCAAATATCCACACTTCCCCTCACAAGCTGCTTCCAAAGAATGGTAGGATTCAGCTCAGCTGCCCTTTGGGTCACCACATGAAATGATTCTCTTTTCTCCAGCTTCTGAAAGCAAGCTCCTTGTTTCTTCCTGCACCCCCAGCAGAGGAGTCTCACTCTTGCTGGTGGTCCAGTTGGGACACTTCTCAGAGACAGTCTGTCTTCTCTGCATGGCTCCCTTCTTCCTACCGAGTTTTTTT
>LOJH01001854.1:36577-48067 GCA_001685095.1 Ellobius talpinus
ACACACACACACACACACACACTGCGTCATCCTGGACTCAGATCATCCCAGTGCATTGACGTCAACAACAGGAGCTCTAAAGAGTTTCACCACATCAGCACCAGCACTGGAAATCAAAGGTAGCTATTTTAGGAACCAACGTAGATCGTTTTCCCTCAGAGCCTTCCTAAGGCCAAAAGAGCAAAAAGCTTTATTATGTTTCGATTGAGACAACCCCAGAAAACGGTTTGTTTATACACCTTGGCAGAGTGCTCCAGAGAGTGTGCGAATAATTAAATGTCCTTGGCCGAGTGGGTGTGAGGAGTTCCATCTACTCCACCCCACAGATTGCTAGCTGAAAGGGAACGTCGTTGGAGAATACAGAGTGGGCAAGCCTGAAACATTCACACAAGCCCTTGGGTGCCTACTCATCTGCTTTGGAGCTGACTGGCCTGGTACAGGGGCCTCTGGGGTCCAGCAGTGGATACACTCGCCTTTGGACGGTACCTTTTGGATTTCCTGCTCACACTGAGTGTCCTGGTATGAACCTTTCGGATCTCATTTCTCTCCTCTGTCTCTCCCTTCCTACGTAAGACTTCGGAAAGATTCAAAAGGGGTCTGTCTGTCTGTCTGTCCATCTTGGATTCACTCCTCTCAGCTACATGATGTCCAAGCCACTGCTGCATTAGGCTGCTTTTCTGTTGCTTGGATCAAATACCAGAGGAAACAACTCAAAAGAGAGAGGGTGAGCTGGGCTTGTGGTATGTGTGTGTGTGTATGTGTGTGTGTGCGTGTGTGTGCATGTGTGTGTGTGCGCGTGTGTGTGCGTGTGTGCGTGTGTGTAATACATATATATATATATTTACTTGTTTATTTTGTTATTTAGAGTCAGGGTTTCTCTGTGTAGTCCTGACTGTCCCGAAACTCACTCTGTAGACGAGGCTGGCCTCGAACTCAGAGTTCTGACTGCTTCTGCCTCTTGTTCTGGGATTATATATAATAGGTAAAACCATCTTGGAAGAAGGGCATGGAGAAGGAAGTTTATTCAACTCCTGGCAGCAGGGGGAGACAGGAGAAGGGTGAGAAGAAAGAGAGATAAAGGACACAGTGACAACCTCTGTAAGGTCATGTTCCAGGAACCTCCAAGGCTTCTCCCCCTACAGTCTTCACCACATTCCAAGGGTCCATTGAATTATGAGCCTATCAGTGAATTGATACAGTGATAAAAAAGATCAGCCTTCCTTGTCCAACACTTCCCCAAAGTCTCAGTTCTAGACACACAGAGACCAAGCCGTCACTGCACAAGCCTGTGGGGGACATTACAGACCAAGCTGTCTGCTATGCTCATCCCTCCCTGCCACATCTCCCCGGGGAGAGCATCTTCTCCCGTCGAACACCATCTCCTTCCCTAGTGGGCCTTCCCACACAAGCTAAAAACTGGAGTAAAGTGTGGAGGCGCAGGAATCCTTTCCACGCAGGCTGAGAACAGGATAAAGTGTGTGTGGGGGGGAACAGGAATCATTCCCACGCAGGCTGAGAACCGGATAAAATGGAGGTGCAGGAATCCTTCCCACACAGGCTGAGAACGGGATAAAGTGGAGGCACAGGAATCCTTGAGCTTCGAAGCCGCAGCATCACCACACCAGACCATGTGACCAGTTTTCTCCGAGTCTTCCTCTCCCTCCATTAGGGCCAGAGGATTGGGCTTTGCTGTGAGTTTATGTCCCATCCCAGTAACATCAGAGGATTGGGCTTTGCTGTGAGATTATGTCCCACCCCAGTAACATCAGAGGATTGGGCTTTGCTGTGAGATAATGATGTCCCCACCCCAATAACACCAGAAGCTAAACTTCTCACCAACATGGCCACCTAAATGTGAACTGAACAAGGAGGACACCAATGAACATGCTAAACTAGACATGGGAAAAACCAGAAGGCTTCAACCCTCTACAAAGAACTCCTGGCAACTGAGGAATGCTGGGAGAGGAAGCAGTCATCCTCTCCAGGAAGTCATCCCAGGAAAGAGCACACCAATGGATTGACTAGTGCCAAATGGTCATCCTTGAAAACATCCATACAACTAAAATTATATGGACTCAACTAGCTATATTTAGGGGCATATATGTATATACACATACATGTATTATGAAATAACAATGAACATAAAGGAGGTCATGAATTTAAAGGAGAGTGAGACAGTGTATATGGGAGGGCTTGGAGGGAGGAAAGGGTTGTAATTAAATTACAATCGCAAATATAAACAAACAAACAAAACAAGCCTGAACTTCACACTTGATTCTTACACCTCCCCAAAATGTGTCAGGCAGAGAGGAGCGTGAATCTGCTGGGGTTTGGCCATGCGTGGCAGCCAGCAGCTCCTGCAAGCCTTTCCCTCCCCTCTGAGAGGGCCCCTCTGACACGGGCTTTGAACTCTTTTGCCAAGTCACTCATTAGTCTTAGCAAATTGCTGTGCTGACATTTTCCCGGAGGATGTCTCAAACCCAAAGAAGAGTGTGTCTCTTTCTGTGCCTCTATTAAAGGATTGGGATCAAAGATGAGTAGAATCAGGGTAGTTTTTTTTGAGCTTGATTTAAAGCAAGAAAGCAAATGATTTTTGAGACATTTGTATTGCTGCCGCTACGACCCAGGGACGAGCAGGCAGGTGGCTTCGACTGAGAAGACATGGCGTTCTTCCCTGGAGTCGGACTTTTGTAGGGAAAGCACCTTGGAGAATTCGTGAGGTGTTCGCCCCATCCTACGTCCCAGCCTCCTACGCAGATCTGAAGTGAGAAAGAGAAAGAGAAGGTTCAGGGTTCTGCTTTCATGCCCTGAGAAAGGAGTCCCCAACGCTGTGCAGTGCAGGTGTACCCCCGACGTCCATGTGCCAGAGACTCAAAGTCATGCTCATGGTATTTGGAGGAGGAGGCGATCAGGGTGAGATGGGGTCATGAGGTGAGGTCATCATGGAGGAATTAGAGGCTCTAAAGGAAAAGAGACCTAAGCTAGCCTGCCTGCTCCACCTCGGCCTGACGCAGCATGAGCCCCTCACCACGTGCCAAGCAGATGCCAGGACCATGTTCTTGGATTCCCTCCAGAGCCATGAGTTAAAGAAGCTTCTAGACTTTAAAAATGATTTGCAGTGATGAACTGTAACAACAGAAGGTGGATTCGGACAAAATACTGTTTGCCACAGCAGAATTTGTTGATCTTGCCATGGTATTACTTTGGCTAATTAAAAATTGCTAATTAATTCTGCAGCGAGCATCTAAACACATCTACAATATGCCAAGTGTGGCAGCATGTTCCCTTACCCATTTCTTATGTGAGAGAACAGAAATTCCTATTACTTTTTTTTCTATTGCCAGAATTGAACAGTCACAGTCCCAAGCATCTGGATTCACACATCTACTTGTGTCTGTGATGCTCAACCACCTCACTTTGGATGAGGTCACGAACACTAATCTTCTCACCATAGCCTATTGTTCTTTCTGGTAATGATACCTTGATTTGTTCATTTGAACACTCTCTTGTCCTACTCAGAGTTCACAAAGGTTGGGCTCTCCGGGATGGCCCAGCCCAAGCCAGTCAAAGCAACCCCTCCCCCTGGAGACGCCATGCCTAAAGCCAGAATTTGCCTTCACTTTTTAAATTATGGCCCCCTTTCCTCAGGCAGTTTGAATTGTGTTTCTATAATTAGAACTAAATGCAGGGCTGGCTGGGAGGGTTCTGAGGCAAGATGGAACAGCACGAAACTGTCCTTTGCTTTTCTCTTTCTTTGGTAGATTTAGCAGAGATTCAAGAACCAGCTTGTCATGATTCAGATACACAATCTGTCGTGTAACCCTGGTGGAATTACTCATCTGCTGTTTCATCAGGATACTGGGAAGAAACCCAGTGTGGTGGCGTACACCTTTAATCCCAGCACTCGGGAGGCAGAGGCAGGCAGACTTCTGTGAGTTTGAGGCCAGCCTGGTCTACAGAGCAAGTTCCAGAACAGTCAAAGCTACGCAAAACAAACAAACAAACAAAAAAAAAACCTGTCTCTGAAAAAAGAAAATAACGAAAAAGAAAGAAAACTGGAAATAAAACACCCCCTCCTTCAAAGTGTGCTGTGAGGGTTACATGCATAAACACATTTGAAATAAACTGATCACAGTTAGTTATCCATGGCACATGCATAGAATATATTAGCGTGTGTCACAATTACTGGGGCCAGAAAATCTTCCCCTAAAAGTGACAGCATCTGATGTTTATGGTGGAGCAGTTGAGGCAGGGAAAGTCCTTCAATTCCTCAGTTTATGTTCCTGAGACAAAACGGCCGTTTCAACCCCTATTCTTCCCATGTAGGTGCTGATCTTACTCATCAGCTGGAAAGGGACTAAGACCCCCATGACCTTTGACTATCCCGCCGCAAAATTACCAGCCCCTTTCCAAGTGATAGTTCACACACACAACATTTCAATCCCCCTTTTCAGCACTTCCATTCAAATTTATATGATTAGCCATGGAGCACAGAAAAGGGTTTAATAACGTCCTCAACAAAGGAAGGCACATGAAGGAACACGGAGGAAATAATGTCTCACTTGAAGCCACCTGGTTCTTACCAAGCAATGGCCAGAGGCATCTGCTTCAAATGGCAGCTTTCAGTCCACGTGGATAACTGTATCCATCTTAACCTGCTGGGCCCTGGGAGAGGTTTCGGGGCACCAGATGTGTACCCCTAACAGGGATGGGGTTTCCTGGTGAGAAGAAAGTGCAGCCTTCACCGAGGTCAAGGTGCCAGACAAAGCCCCACAAAGCTCAGAGCTGTGCTGCAGACACAGAAGAGCAGAAACCTAACCCTTCGGGCTACAGTTCATACATAGGCTGGCTACTTCTGCCGCTCCCACGTGCCTCTCAGAAAGAGCAGATGAAACGTGAGCCCACAAAGTCCCATACTCCTCTCGCAAAGGTCTGCCTAGGAAAGTTCACCCTAGGAATTAACTCATGCAAAAATGGCCAAGTCAGCTTTGTAGCCCATCCCTGGAGGAAGGAGCCCACAGCCTGAGAGTCGTCAGTGCATACTAAGTGACGGGTGGAGTGGAGCAATTATCCGGTGAATCTGATTGAGGGAGACAGCTGGGGCAGAAATCCGGCTTCCTGGCCTCTGGTGCAGCGAGCCTACCATGAGCCTGAAGTGGACCTCACACCTGGGCTCTTCAGAATGGGATTCGTCCATGTGACTCAGAAAAGTGTCTCTCACATCTACAGTTTCATGGCGTGCATGCAGCGGTTTTCAGGTTCTTATGATCCAGACAAGAAACCCCCAGCACCTGGGCCCTTCTGGCACACATTAGGGACTGCTGACTGCAGCCCAGAATGAAGACACAGGCTGACCCCAAGTCTCAACCCACAGCACCCTTTGCTGCTTCTCACGCTATGTGTTATTTTACTTAAGAAAGACAATATATTAAAAAGTTAGAGGTTCCAGAGTATATTTCCGTCTCACTCCTGACTTTCCTCCTCAAAACGGTCAACATCTGTACCAGCGTGTGTGTGTGCACACTGAGCTGTGTCCCTCCCTTCACATACATGATGGCGTTCTTTAAAGACTGCCCTGCTTCTTTTCCTGTCAAAACCATGTTATTATGGGAACCTGCCAAACTTGTACAAAAGTCAGCAGAACGGTGGAACAAATTTGCCAGCATCCATCTGTCAGCTTCACTAACCATCCTCTCTTGGTCAATCCCGCCCACTCTGACCCGCTCCACCCCTGCTCCAAACTATTTTCCAACAAACAACAGCTAACGCATTATGTTATCTGTAAATAGCCGAGGTTATATCTCTGAAAGATAAAGGTTTTCTCCGAGGGTACATATCATCTTATTATTCATTCCTCAGGGCAGGAGGCTCTCGTCCCTGCTTGTCATTTCTGTGCTGTATGCTCACAAAACAAGCTTGCCCCTAGGAGTGTGACACATGACCAGTTCCCCGCTGATCGGCATTCAGATTGTGGCCGGTGTTTTTGTTGCTGTTAAGCTGAACTATGTTTCATAATATTGACCATGTTGCCTTCATGTGCTGCCATCTACCATGGGCAGCAGCTATGAGCATTCAAACACGTTGTTGTGTAAGAGTTTGGTTACAAAAGAAATGTCTAATCCTCTTATGATGCTTTCAATTTTTGGAAGATTCCAGAGAACTGGGACGATGCCTGTGAAGATTAGAACATTGTTTTGAGACAGTACCTTGCTATGCAGCCCAGCCTGGCCTGGAACCTTCTATGGCTTTTGAAGTTCTTTCTACCTCAGTCTGGCTATACTGAAACTGAAGTACATGCTGAAAATTTGATTTTCCTTAATATTTTGGGTAGTGTGTGTGTGTGTGTGTGTGTGTGTGTGTGTGTGTGTACACAAGACGCAAGATGGCTCAGCAGATAAAGGCACTTCCCACCAAGCCTAACGAACTGAGTTCAGTAACAGGACCCAAATGGTAGAAGAAGAGAAACAGCTTGTGCAAGTTGCCCTTTGGCCTCCATGTGCGCACTATGGCATGCCCCCCACACAAATAAATAAATAAATGTACCTTACTAGATAGACATTGTAAAACTCTGCCATCTCACTTCTGATCATCATTGCTAATGTCTAGATGAATATCTTTCTGGCATTTGCCAAAGTCTGTCTGTCTTGATGTAATACTGAGCGCGGTCTGTCACTTGCTTCTCATTATGAATGTCTGTCTCGTGGCTTCTTTCTGTTTGACCATGTGCCTTTCCATGTGTCATTCTTATTGGCTACCAAGGAGTCCAAAATTGCTTTGCTTCCTCCCTCCCCAGTATGCTTCCAGCATTTCGGCTTTCTCCCTATCAGTCTGTGCCAGTCTGAGTCTAGCTACAGGCATATGACTGGCTGGCTGGCACACAGGCACTTATTTCTAATCATAAGAGTGAGAAGCGGAGGCTAGCATATTCATGCACACAGACTCCCGAATGCCTTCACGACAAAAAGATCTGCAAATACCCTCCCAGGATCCTCAGGATCTTGGTGAGGCAGTTATTTACCAGGGCTGTATTTCAGGGGAGCGCAGGTGGGCAGGACACCTGGTTGGCAGAGAGCATCCGCCAAGTAAACCCAAAAGAAATCCAGGAAAGAGAAGCTTCCACTCCAGAGGAAACAGACCCGTGCTCTGGCATAGTAACACATGCCTGTAATTGTGGCACATGCCTGTAATTGCGGCACTGCAAAGACTGAAGCAGTAAGGTCAAAATTAAATACATAATAAATCTGAGACCAGCCCGGACATACATAGCAAGGCCCTGTGTCAAAAAATAAAACAGAAGAGATTCTCTGCTCAAATACCAGCTCCTTGAAGGGGTTCCTGTCTTTCAAAGGAAGCTCTGTACCTCTGCCGGCTCCTAAAGACAGCTGCAATTGCTCCCAGCAGGTCCTCAGGAAAGACCTCAGCTCTGAAGCCATGCGAAGAAGAGTCCAAATAAAGAAAAGGTGTTGTAGTTCTGGGGGTTCAGTGAGACAGCCTTTCCCAAGCACTCTGTACATGATTAGAGCAGTAAGATTACACATGAGCCACAGAAAACACCAGGTTCCAAGAGAGATGAAGGCCTGAGGATCTTGGAGAAGCACTCTGCAAGTTCTTCTGGCTGAGTATGCAATGGAGTGCACTGATGCACACTGATTAAGGGAAAAGTCCATTGAGAAAATGTTACAATTCCAAATATGTACACATTAAATAAAGGTGTGTCCAATTTCATAAAGCAGTACTACTAGATACAAGTGCACAGATTAACAGTACAAAAGTCGTGAGAAACGCCAATAAGCCAGTCTCACCAACTGAAAGGTCATCGCAACAAAAATAAGCAGAAATGTCTTAATTAAATGATATCCAAGTCTGAATGAACACAACAGACTCAATAGATGACTCCACCTAAAGACTGCATGCTCCCTTAGGAGCCCATGGAACACTCTCTTGTACAGATTATATATTAAGAAGCAAAGCAAGTCTTAATAAACATAGGAGAACTGAACCAATCCCTTGTAAACTATCCAATCTCAATGGAGACAAACTGCAAATCAGCAGCCAAACAACTCAGTGATTGTAGCTGAGAGAGACAACATACCACTAAGTGATGAATGGGTAATCACAAACACCAAGAAGGAAATGTAGAAAATATTAGAATCAGGTGACAATGAAAACCTAGCACACCCAAAATTTTGGGCCAGAATTAAAGTAGCCAGAAGAGGGAAGTTTATACCTGTATGTGCCTATATTGAGAAACCAGGCCTGGGGGGGGTGCAGTGCACATGTCTAATCCCAGCACTCAGAAGGTAGAGGCAAGCAGATCTCTGAGTTCAAGGCCAACCTGGTCTTCAGAGTGAGTTTCAGGACAGCTAGTGCTACACAAAGAAACTCTGTCTTGAAAAACCAAAAGGAAGAAAGGAAGAAAGAAATCAGAGGGTTGGCATTGAAAAGATGACTCAGCAGTTAATAGTGTGTACTGCTCTTGCATAGGAATGAAGTTCGCTTCCCAGCACCCACATCAAGTAGCTCACAACCACCTGTGATTCCAGCTCCATGGGATCTGCCACCCTCTTAGGGCCTCCGAGGATAGCTGCAGGCATGAGCCCATACTCATACACAGACAAGCACACATAGACATAATTTCAATAAATAAATAATGAAATTAGAGAATTCTCAAACAAATAGCTTAATGATGCTCCTTTAAAGGCCTGGAAAAAGACAAACAAGTCAAATCACAAATAGCAGATAGAAAGAACTCCTTAGGATCAGGGAAGACATTAATGAAATATAAACAACAAAAAGAAATACAAAGAATCAGCCAGAGTCGGTTCCTCGAAAAGACAAATGAGAGTGAAAGATCCTTCATCAAACTAAACCAAAAGAAAGGTAAAGAAGACAAAACTAGGTAAAGATGAAAGAGGAATCATTTCAGCAGATGCAAGTGAAATTCAGAAAACCATTAGGTCATACTTTACAAATATATATCCCACTAAATAAGAATACTAAAAGCAACAGATGAGTCTCTAGATGAGTGAGAACTGCCAAAATTAAATCAATATGAGACAGAAAATTAAAGCAGATCTATAGCAAGGAGTAATATTGAGTCAGTAATGAAAAACCACCCAACTAATAGAAGACTAGGTCCAGTGGATCCAATGGTGAAACTTGTTAGGCCTTCAAGGAACACTAACACCAAAACCTTCTTAAACTACTGGATAAAAGAGGAACAAGAAACAAAGACTACCAAACCCTTTGAGGAAGCTGTACTACCTCAATAATGAAACCAAAGACACAACAACAAAAAATTACTGACTAAGCTCCCTGGTGATCATAGGAAATCCCAGAGGCTGCTGTCATTGCCCTTGCTTTCCCATCAGAGCCAGATAGCCAGAGTACTTTGCTGAAGACCCAACACACTTCGGTCATATAGAGAAATCAACATCAAAAATCGAGTTTGGGGGCTGGAGAGATGGCTCAGCGGTTAAGAGCATTGCCTGCTCTTCCAANCTCACAACCATTTGTAATGAGGTCTGGTGCCCTCTTCTGGCTTTCAGGCATACACACAAACAGAATATTGTATACATAATAAATAAGCAAATATTTAAAAAAAATCGAGCTTGGAGTGAGTTAGAAACTCATTTAGACGGCATTATGCAGACTGTTCCACTGAAGCAATGTTGGCACGACTGCTTGGGGGTGTAACCAATCACTTTGTGTTTGGATTTCAGATCCACTCCACAGAAGGAAATTCATGATTGATACTTTAAACCTGGTTAAAAGCTTATGGCTGGGAAGGCCTTAGGCCCTAGAGGGGTTCCTACTGCTCTTGTTTTGATAAATAACCATGTTGTCAAGCTATCTTTCAAGTGCTTATGTTTATATTCACAGCTCAGTTCTACAGTCAGCTATTATCAGTGAAGTGTCTCTCGCAGTGGGCTGTGGTTAACAGAGATTCACAACTGGTCAAACTACTGATCACGAGTGACTGTGAAATGCTGGCGTCTAAACAACACAACTGTATCCCCTCCAAGGCTAAGAGATCATTACAAAAGAGAACAAAAAGAATATGGGAGCTAGATGACGGGGAAGAACGCTGTGAAACACCGTCTTCTGGACAACTTGACATGGCCGTTGCGCTCATCAACTCACCGCTCATCAACTCACCGTGGCTCTGGCAACCTCCACAAGACGAAGACCATAAATTCCCTCATGGCTGAAGGAGGGGCTCATAAGCCCTGCCCTTCCCAGGGGTACTATTGGTAGCCAGTGGTTCCTTCAGGAGACAGAGACAGTCTTCATCAACATTACATCCACTGGTAAGTTACTCATGCTCCAGTAAAGAATCCATAACTCTCCATCCATGCTCTTGCAAGCAATCCTAATTAAACTCAGTGAGTCACAAAAAAAGAAAAAACTGAAAGAAAAAAATACTCAAGAAACATTTCAGGCAAGCTGAGAAGCCAGTCTGCCCAAAGAAAGCTGATTATTTTTGGCAGGTGGGGATTTGAAAGATTTTTTTGCCTACTTTCCTGGGTTTTCACTTTATCTTATTTTACCTTCGTTTTGTTTTCTGAGACAAGGTCTCTTTTAGCCAAAGCTGAACTGGAACTCCTGATCTACTGGCCTTGCCTTTCCAAGTGGTGAAATTAAAAGTATTTGCCACTCTGCCTGGCTTTTGACTTTTTATAATGCTGTTGAAGGCAACATTCTATTTTTAGAGTCAACAAAGAAAGCAAACAAAAATAGGTAAGCTAAATATTATTTTTAAAAGGTTAGAGAGAAGTGTCTGGGCCACAAACAAGCATGACTGTTCAAAATCCAACTTCAAACTGCAGCTGGGCAGGGTGGCTCAGTCCTGTGATGTCATCCCTGGAAAGCAGAGGCAGGAGGAGCACCCATGAATTCTGGGTCAGCCCTCTTTACCTAGTGAGTTCCAGGCCATCTAGAACTATAGAGTGAGGCCCTGTCTCAAAAGCAAAGCAAAATAAACCAGCTCCCAGGAGGAAGGTGAGCCTGGCCTGATGAGGTGACTCACTCTCTTACCTGGGCTCCTGTCAGAGGTGGGCTCCACCCCACCCTCATTGTCTGCCAGTTTATCAAAACCAGCATCAAATCGTCTCTCCATGAGTAATTTGGGAGAGAGGCCCACTTAGCAGCTCACCAAGAGAACTCAATCATCTTCAACAGGTTCTCTCTGTGACCCAATGAGAACTCAATCATCTTCATCAGGTTCTCTCTGGTGGCACAGAGGGCCTTACAACTTCCCACCATCCTGTGAAATGGTACTTGAAAAGGAAATCAACCTAAGAGGGTAAGACACTAAATTCAATGAAATGCACTCATTCTAAGTGTATAGTTTGTTGGGTTTTCAAAATCCATATTGTTGTGATCCAGTTGCCCTCACTACCCCTGACTGACAGCAGAACTTCCTTGTGGTCTGTCATTGACAAGGATGTTTGTGTTCTTTCTGGCCGGTGGGTCTCCACAGAAGGAGTA
>LOJH01001854.1:53351-70807 GCA_001685095.1 Ellobius talpinus
TGTGTGTGTGTGTGTGTGTGTGTGTGTGTGTGTGTGTGTGTGTGTTGGACAGCACCTGAAGAACGGCACCTTCTAGTCTCCACATGAATGTACATGTGCACATGCCTCTACACTCACATGAACACATAACTGCCCACACATGTGCACTCACATGCTAAAGAAAGGGGGATTGATGTGGGATTCCCCTCTGTATGCTGTGAATACCATTGGTGAATAAAGAAACTGCCTTGGCCTATTGATAGGGCAGAACATAGGTAGGCGGGGGAAACTAAACTGAATGCTGGGAGAAAGGAGGCAGAGTCAGAGAGAAGCCATGGAGCTGCCGCCAGAGACAGATGCTCTGAAACTTTGCTGGTAGGCCACAACATCATGGTGATGCACAGATTAATAGAAATAAGAAACTAGAGCTAATGGGACAAGCAGTGATTTAAATAATATGGTTTCTGTGTTATTATTTCGGGTCTGAGCTGCTGAGCAGCCAGGAAACGAACAAGCAACCTCCTTCAACAGGGGATGAATGAGTGAATGAATGAATGAATGAATGAATGAATGAATGGCTTATGGACCTCTATCTTGGCAGATTAAACCCAAGAATCCCCCATTCCTGAAATTAGGAGATGCTTGGGAAGGGAAAGGATGAAGAATGGGTCTTGATGAATGCTGAGAAGGCACAAGGTGGCCTGTGTGTCAAGCTCTCGCGTGCCTGTGAGCAGAAGTCCCGTTATAGCCCATGGGGAATGTCCAGCACGTGGCTGGTCAGATCAGACTCTGGTAAGGCCAGAGAAACTGGAGGCAGCTGGGGCACAGTCCTCATGTGGAGCTCTGGCAAGACACAAGGTATAGATAGGAGGCCTTGCAAGAGACAGGGAAAGAAGCAGAAAGAGCCAGAATGTCGAGAAATAGACCTGGTCAAGGAGCTGCAGGGGTGTAGGGGCTGGTCTCTGCTTCCTCCAGCGCACGAGTCTGTCCTTACAATCCCATGCGTACCCCCTTTTCCTTACAAATCACCTCTCTCCACTGCTGCCCACCTTCTATTTGACCACCTTACCTCAGACTCTGCTCTAACAAAAGCTGTGGATCTTTCTTCATTTCTCATTGTGTGAGCATCCAAGGACACCTGCCCGGGGCTAGGCCCTGCCCTGATACTGAAAAGAAAAATTAATGTGGAGGTCACATGAGAGGAACATTTAACTTTCATTTTTTAACCAAAGAACATAGGATGCTTGCCCCAAGGAGAAAAATCTGGTGTAGTAAACACATAAAATATATGCCTAACTTGGCCCCTAAGTACCAGCCCAGCAGGCCATGTGATGCCCAAAACAACAGTAATATGCTCCTGGCTGCTTGCAATCGTTGGTCGTGTGTGTGTGTGTGTGTGTGTGTGTGTGTGTGTGGTTTTATTCCACAGTGATACACAGAACCACATACACAATGTTTTAGGAATGGTTTAAATTGTTTTCCAGAGTAGTTTTGACTACTGATGATTTCTGTCTTCTATACTGTATGAAAAATGTCATAACACACAAATCAGGATCTGTCCTAACAGCTAGAGAGATGGCTCAAGTGTCAAGAGCACTTTTTGCTTTTGCAGAGGACTCTGAATATCTACAGCATGGCTTACAACCATCTGTAATTCAGTTCTAGATGATCCAATGTCCTCTTCTGACCTCCTGGGGCACCAATCAGGTGTGTGGTGTGGCATGTGTCTGTGTATCATGTATGTGTGTGTATGTATGTACAAAACACAGGTAAAATAAATCCAAAAATATAATAAAAAGATCTGTCCTTACATATGACATTTTCTTGTGATATATGATATCCAGGCTTTAATTTTAAAAAATGTACAACGAATAAAGAGTAATATTTTAAGTTTTTGTTGTTGTTTTGGTTTATTTTGTTTTGGTTTAGTTTTGTGTTGTCATTGTTATTGTTGTAGGTTTTTGGAGTCCAGGTTTCTGTGTAGCTCTGGAATTCACTCTGTAGGCCAAGTTGGCCTTGAATTTGCAGAGGTCTGCTTGCCTTGTCAACTGAGTGCTGGGATTAAAGGCTTGTGCCACCACTGCTCAGCAAATTTTAAAAATTCTTAAAAGTTGAACATGAAGTCACAAACGTGTAACCCCAGAATTTAGGAGGTGAAGTCAGAGAATAGACAGCCCATGGCCAGTCTTAACTACAGAGACAGTTTAAGGCCAGCCTAGGTTATGTAGGGCCCTGTCTCAAAAAAAAAGTACAGATAAAAAATAGAGAGAAAGCAATGTGACAGCTACCCATAAACCCCAAAATGTCCTCGAATCAATGCACATTTATTGGGTTGTGAGTTAACACCACCAAAACAGCATGCTGGCCCCTGTACTATACTGTTAAGACTAAACAGATAGTAAAGAAAATAATGACACTATTCTCCCCAATGGCAAAGAATTAGTGACCTCTTTTAAAGTGCTCCCCAGTCCCCAATGAGGTCATTCAGGTCTCACCCCTGGGCTAGGATCCTATCTACCTCCAAGACACACACTTGGAGACTGAGTCTCCAGAGATGGGCAGTGGCTGGTGGTTCAGCAAGGAGGTCAAACACCATCTCGCCATCCTGCGACTTTCCGGGGGCTATGGTCCTCTAGCCAAGCTGGAGAAAAGGGGGATAGGCCTGGGAGGAACTCATTCTTGTGGGGTAGGCTTTCAGGACAAGGGAGAAGTCACACCTGTTCCCATGGGTACCAAATACAGTGACTTCTCAAAGGAGAAACAGTGTCGCAAACAAAGTAAACCAGCTCCTGGCCTTCCTGTTCCCAAGGCTGGAAACTCAGCTCTTTCTGCCTCTGGGTGATAAAACAGAAAAAGAAAAATAAAAAACCAAAAACAAAAATGAGAGAGAGAGAGAGAGAGAGAGAGAGAGAGAGAAAGAGAGAGATGACAATTGTAACAGGCAGGAAAATAGAAGAGAGAGAGAAAATTGGGAATTAGAAACAGAAAAGCCCCCTTCTCGTTCCCCTTTATCAATAGATTTGAAAGGATTGCTGTAAGACACTGACTAATGACACGTGACCTCTGGATTCTCTGCTAGACAGCAGGCCTGGCCTGTGCCCAGCAGGAACCCCTCTGCCAGTTAGGGGTCACTCTCTCCATTCAATGGTGTATTCGCTCCCTCCAGTCTTGGGGCAAAGCCCTGCTGCTCCTGGGCCATTTACAGCTGCCACGGAGGAAAGCTATTGAGCTCCCAGAGAGGGTCTGTTTGTTTTCTAGAGGAAGCATCGGTGAGCTTGGCCCCTCCTGCTGTCTCTCCGGAGCTGCTGAAGAGATAAAAGCCATACCTCCTTTAGACCTTCATTGGACAGTAGAAGCCCCAGCTCAGCATGAGATAATAAAGGCATATGCCGCATAAATTATCGAGTGATTGGCATGCTTTCTTCCCGCTCCAACTTAAAGGGGGAAGTTGGGAGGGGGTGCCCATACAGAACCAGGAAGCCCAGTCGGTTTAGTCAAGCACGTACTATGTGCCAAGAGGCTCATGGGAACCCTCATGAGCACACCACGCTTCTCGCAGCCCTTCTAGGAAACAAACATCATTTGACTCTGGAATGTGCATGAGGCGACAGAGTTAGAAAAGCTAGACAGTTTTCCCAGGTTTCCACGGGAAGGCAGCAAAAGGTACCACAGTGGGCTGTAAGGATGCTCCCACAAAGGGCTGGGATGTGGTTCCGTGGGGGCAACTTGACTACCGTTGATGGTTTTATCATGAGATAACTGTTTTATCATGAGACAATTTCGCAAACCCTTGAAAAAAGTTGCTAAGGGTTTTTTAAGATGGCTCAGCGGGTAAAGGATGGTAAAGGATGGGGGCTGACCACTTGAGGTCAGTTCCAGGATCCACATGGAGAAAGGAAAGAACCAACTCCAGCAAGTCACCCTTCGGCCCCCACACATGTACGTGGCATGCCCCATAGCCCCGAAAATAAATACTTTAAAAAATTATTGACCAACTAATTAATTAATTAATTACTTCCCAGCCCAAGTATGGTTTCCCCTCCCTCCCTCCTCTTCTGGTAGTCTTTCTCCCCAGTCCCCTCATCTGCTCTTTCTCTGTTCTCTTCAGATGCATGGAGACCTCCCATGTAGATCAGCCAGCCAGGGCATATCACGTTGCAGTAAGACTAGGCTCCTCCTCTCCTTTTAAGGTTGGACAGGCAACCCAGTAAGGGAAAAGGGTCCCAAAAGCAGGTAACAGAGTCAGAGGCAGACCCTGCTCCCACTGTTAGAAATCCCACAAGAAGACCAAGCTACACAACTGTAAAATATTTAAGATTTTTAAGTTGTTTGCCAAACGAGCCTCCTCCATCAGTCTCTGACTCCAGGGTGGAGGAATGGGGAGAGGATAGAGGAGGCAAGTACAAGACATGGAAGACACAAGGGCCACCCATTTGCTAACTATTTTTCTAATAGTATTTAAGGAAAACTTGCTATGACCAGACGTGTTTCCACATGAAGGACTTTTCCTTGAGAATTCTGCATCCTATAGGAAGACCATGGAAAACCAGGGGCTCCAAAGAGCATGTGGTTTTTGGATGATGGGAGGAGCTTTGAGTAGAAGAAAGCCAGTTGCCAAGAGCCAACATGTCTGGTAGAGAGAGACCACAATAGCAAACCCCCAACCCAGAAGGTGCCATTTTTCCTGAATATTAAGGAAGAGGAAGGGGTGCTAGAGGGATGGCTCCGGGGTTAAGGGCACTTGCTGATCCTGCAGAGGACGTAGGTCTGATACCCAGCTTCCCATGGCGGCTCACACACATTCCTAACTCCCAGACACTCATGGTACACATCCATACACATAAATGAATATAAAACGCTTTTTAAAACAAAGAAAGAGGAGGATACTATAAGGAGCTGGCAGGAGCTGTCCAAGGAAAGGACACAGAAGTGCAAGCCCTGTGGGGTGCGGGAGACAAACCCTGATGTGGCTGGTGCTTGCACTACAGATCTATGTCGTCCTGCAGATCAGAAGCTGAAAAGGATAACCCTAGTAGTCCTGGACAACACAGTTAGAGTTCAAGGATCCTACCACATAAGCCCATTAACAAACAAAGCACCAAAGAAAGAGGTATCTGCAATATTGTTAAAAGCCTGTCACAAATTGATCAGGACAGACAGAAGGACAAACAGCTAGCAATTAAAGTGCTTAAATGGGTGGATATAGATAGGACTGATAGCATAAATGATGAACTGATCAATACCCTGGGACCACAGGACCCCACCTGAGGACCCAGAAAATATTAATGATCCTTGAGGGATGATGTATAAAGCAAGGCCTAGCAGAACCAGGAAGACAGGAATAGTTTCCCACTGTGACAGGGAATGCCTCTGAACCTGACAAAAGACAGGACAAACACCTACGTGGGATCACAGAAAGTGAGAACAGAATTCATAGGAGAGCAGCCCACCAATGGTGGACTCCTACCCCTGTGGTCCATGCAGACAAGTACTGTAGCTTTAAGTGGCTCTCACATGAGTTAAATCTCCTCCTTAACAAAACCCAAGTTAAAACACGAGTTACTAAGGCTCATAACTAATAATCTAAGCAGTCCTGTTACTATAAGAGTGGGTAGCAACACACTCAAGAACCCCCAAGCCTTGCTAGGGGCCCTCTAGTGTAGGGACAGCCTGAGGTAAGCAGACCCAAGTCAAAGAATGAAATCACTAAAAAACTAGGCAGTCTAGCAACAAAATTCAGTCAGAAATAAGTCTACAACACCAGTTAGGATCCCAAAACAAATAAAATTAAAAAAATAAAAAATGAAAACCAAAAGACCTTTACTACTAGGTACACCAGAACACTTAAAATCTCACTTATGAGTGATTAACAGGCTTCCAGACTGTGAACTGTCATCAGAACTATTTGAGTAATACCAAATAACATTTATGACATAATTACTCCCAAATCAAAGCCTAAAATTTAAAAAAAACTGCAAGGGGGCTGGAGAGTTGGCTCAGCAATGAAGAACACACACTGCTCTTCTAGAGGACCTGGGTCTGGTTCCCAGCACCCATACTAGATAGTGAACAAGTACTTGTATCAGTTCCAGGGGATCCAACTCCTCTGTCTCTGTTGGATACCTGCACACATGTATACACACACACACACACACACACACACACACACACACACACCACGATTGAAAATAAATCTTTAAAAAAAAAAGCAGGATGGTACACATCTTTAATCCCAGCATTCAGGAGACAGAGACAGGAGGATCTCTGAGTCTGAGGCTAGCTGGGTCTACAGAGTGAGTTTCAGGACGACCAGGGCTACAGAGAGAAACCCTGTGTCTAACAAATCAAAGAAAAGAAGGAGGAGGAGGAGAAGAGAGGAGAAGGGGCTGGGAAAATAAGGTATGAGACAAATCTACCAAGCACATTTTTGTGAGAGATGCCATACTATCATCTAACACTTGGCATGCTAGTTTGAAGAATTAAAAATAAATGATAGTTCAAATCAGAGGAAGGAGCAGTGGTGAGGAGGGGCAAGAAAATAGGTATTGTGACTAAGTTGCCTTTTATAAAATCTTTTGTCAAGTTGTAGCTTAACAAGAATATATTCTGAGAAACACATCTGGTGTTTTTTCTTTTTTGACCATTTTGAAGATGAAATCCAGGGCCTGGCATGTATAAGGCATCTGCCTGGCTGGGGCAACCCCACTCACTGCCTCCCAAACTCCACACAGAAGGCCTCTGTCTGAAGTCGGAGCAGGAGCTCGGGGGCAGGTCCATGTTCTAAATCATCAATGGTTCAAGATGATGGACTGGCCAGGCACCTTCTAGCTTCAGTGTCCCCAACACCTATTTCTCTTGGTCTTAGGGACTCAGCGAAGCCACATTTAAAAGTTCCGGGTGCATCTAAACCCTCAAGGCACAGTAGGATCTTGTCATGGCAAACTTACTATACCAGTCATTCTATGTGGCTTCTCACCGAGGTCTATCAGCTCCTATTTGATCTTGTAGACCCCTCTTCGGTCACTCATTATGATGCCAGGGCAATAGGGCTAACCCTTCCATTCGAACCGGCGCCTCCCACCTCTCTATTGCCTTTCCCTACTCTATTTTCCTTCTTTATATCTGGCTCAGCATGCAGTCATAAAGCATAATGATGGGAATGCATTCTGAGAAACATGTTGGACAACTTTCTTTTTTTTGGCTCCACTAAGGATAATATCCAGAATGTTGTGCATGCTAGGCAAATCCTCTGTCCCGGAGCTATGCTGCCGTGCCTGTCAGCAAATTTGTCTTTGTACAAGGATCATAAAGAATGGTTATACAAGCAAAGACATCACTGGCCAATAGAATGATTATATATAGGGCAACTGCAGTCATTTACTGACCGACACATTGTGGGGCAATACATGATTACATACGTTCTTGTTTGTTTGTGGTGTGGTCCATTCATACAGGAAGAATATGTGCTTGGAAAAACATAATATACCTCATTGTTATATCCCTCATGCTACTCCGGCTCACATAAGGACTTCATAAGGTTGTTTGCTGCTCCGTAAGCCCTCATTTACTCATCTGTAAAATGGAAGCATTCACATCTTTGCTTCCTGCTTGCTGAAGTATTGTGAGGGATGAATAGACGGTGCCTGTCTAATGCTTTGTAAACCATACAGAAGCATGTGGTTAAAAAGAGTAATTATATGGAAATAGCACGGGGTTAGTATTCCAAGCATCTGGATTGGCATCCTTGTTCTATCGGTTTCCAGTCCAGAAAGGAACACTGGATGTTAGGTATGCCATCTGAAAAGTGTGGGCAGTAACTGTTCACATCACCATGCAGAGGGAGGGCTTGGAGCCTACAGTTTTCTGTGCTGCTCAGGAGACAGCAGCTTGCTACTGTCACCACTGGCCCAGGTACAACTCTCCGAGGCCCCTGAAGCAAGGCCAGAAAAGCCCTTTTGTAATTACACCAGTCCTTCAGGATGCTGTCTTTTAATTAATATTTATAAGGTGCTTGAAGCTCCTCTCTTGAATATACAGATTCCAAAGTGGGTTTTGTTGAGTCATGAATGATCCAAAAGTCCAAACGAGTCTCATGACTCAGCTCTGAGTTGACCTCAGACGCACAAGGGACTTGGACCAAATTCCCTGGGATCTGTCAACACCCGTTTGCTCTCACTGCTCTTCACACGGGGCTGCCCTTGGCAGTCAGGCTGAGACCTCAAAGACAAGCTGAGGGTCTCCAAGAAGACCAGATCAGCCTTCTTGCTGCTCAACAGAAAGCAATAATGGGTACTGGAAAAGCCAGGCCTGCGGGATCAAGGACAGAGCAGCCCCACCTTGACCTGACTCAGGAGGTGGTGTCCTCTAAGATTAGTGCTGGGCTCCCTGTCCCCACCCCTAGGGGTTGAACAGTTTCCCCTCACAAGCCTTCTTCACCGCAGCAATTTCTGCATGGCCCTATGTAGACAGGACCATAAAATAGCACAAAAAATGAAACATTTGCTGTTGATAACTCCATTGTAAAACAATTCTTTGATATAATATTACACACCACACACATAAAACCCTTTTAAAAACAGTAGATTTACAGACTAATTCTATGTCTATGCTTGTTTAGTTTTACATAAAGAATTAAATCTTGCTGAATAGTTGATGCAGCAGGACCCAGAGCATCGTCAACATCTTCAGAGTTGATGGATATCTTCATATTATCATCGCCAACACTAACAATACCGCTTTGCATAAATATATGGCAGAAGTACGGTTAGGATAATTTCAGAAGTTTCAAGAAATTCTGTCTTAATCCTAAACCAAAATTTGTTTAGTGATTCACTATGAAGCTCAAGTCAGCCACTCAAACAGCAAGTTTTTAAAATTGAACATCCTAACATAGTCCAATCCAGGGACAGACTAATTTGTTGCTAACATACTGAGGTTTTTTTCCTATAATTAAGCCATTATGTGTCTCACTTTATGTATACAGTTTAAAAAACACTACAATTTATAATACACAATAACCTCACATCTGCACTGAGCTGCCTCTGGCAGCATCTGTTGGTGTAACAGTGAAGGAGCGCTGTGCAAAGTGTGTGAGCCACATGTTCTGCACCAGGGTTACAGTCACACAGTGCGACGTGGATGCACAGAAACCTTTCCGACTCATCAAGTTTATTTTAGGTCATTCTGTACCTAAGAACCTTTCACTGTTGTCACAACCTTGGTGCCCCTTCCTCCACTTAAGTTACCTGACTCACAGTTTAGGCAGCCGTGCCCCACGTCCCTGCTTGGAACCAGTGATGATCCTGAAGTCTCTAAACGCCCCCCGCCCCCCCACTTCCATTCCTTGAATGTCAAACTGGACAAAGGTTCTTTCTACCTAGACAGCACGGCCAGCTCATATTTGCACTAGCCTGGGACATCTATTCAGGGCACCTCAGGGCCCATGGTCCCCACTATCAGCAGTGTCTGGGAATCCCACATCAGGATTTCTTTACTTTTGCTACTCATATTTATTGAGGTAATGGCAATGATATATTCCTATATAAGAAAATATAAAGAATACAGTGGGAAATGTCTCTCTTCCTCCTACACTGAGCATCTCCCAGGATGTAAATTATTGTTTTACCTTTCCTCTCAGCATCAGCGTCTCTGGCCACTTCTGGTCCAGGCTGGCTGAGTTACGCCTTTTTCCATCACTTCCATCATGGGTTTCACAGCCACCAGGCCTTCTGGCTTTTCTTCCTTTTCTTCATTCGTTCATTCCTTCCTTCCTTCCTCCCTCCCTTTCTTTCTGCTTGTTTTTTGACACAGGGTTTCGCTCTGTAACACAGACACCCCTTCATCCTGTTTCAACCTCGTAATCATGGAGGTCTGCTGACTTTCTCGCTGTTTCTTCAACAGTCTTCAACAGTGTGGCACAGAATTGTGTGCCTGCTGTTCCGTCTGGAACATCTTCCGTGGATGCAGCAAATGTTACTGCTCAAATGTCACCTCATCAGAGATGCCCTTTTGAGAGTCACTGCCCAAGCCCAGCCTTCAGCTCCAGTTCTCTTGCCCAGCTCTAATTTTCTTCTCTGTACTTACATTATTAAATATGATGACATAAATCTAGTTGATTTTCTATTCACATTTTAACTGACCCTTAAAACCATACATCATAATAGGAGACCACATGATGTTTCAATGCAATAATATGGGCATATCCACCTCATCAATTATCATTTCAAAATTCTTGCTTTTTAGATAGATCGTCTGTGGCTGTTATTGCTAGTCACACTGTGCAGTTATCTATATTGTCACAAAGGACAAGGTTTTGGCTTTGGAGCTGAATAATATTACACTGTGTATATGTAAAACATTTTCTTAACCATATGTATTCTTTCTGTTATCAAGAACATTCGTCAGCTGATGAACACACAGGTTGCTTCCATGCCTTTGTTATTAGGAAGTGTGCTGTGATCAGCACACAAGTGTATGTGTGTCTTTAATACAGTTACACCATCTCCTCTGGTTCTGTACCCAGGAACGGAATTGCCAGCAATCCTCTATGAGGATTGCCAGTTCCAAGGACTTGGTCAGTGGTAGCCCCTTCTTCATCCTCAGTACCCTGATGATACTTATTTGTATGGTATGCCTCGGTGTTGCCTTAACAACAGTCAAGACAGATACCTATTTTGTTTCTCACAAAAACTTTCCTCATATGAACTTCTTCTGCTTAAGGTTCGTGTTCATTGTACAGCTAGGTCACTGTTCCTCTCTTGGGCCTTGCTAAAGGATGCTTAAATTTCCTTGTCAGCATCAACAGGATAGCACAAATATGCTGGGATGTATTTCTTCCCAGTCTGTTATGAAATAGTCACAGGAGGTATAAAAGGAGACTAAAAGCTAAGGGGAATGAGAATGTGGCTAACATGTGAGAGCCTGCATTTGTTCCCAAGTGTCACCAAACAAGTAAGTAAATAAATGAGTAAGGACAGACTTGGTGGCACAGGCCTTTGGTCCCAGCCCTGCTGATAACAGTCAAAGAACAAAGCACCAAGATCTGTTTCCTTTTTCATTGCTTTCATCACAGAAGAGCCTGGACATCCATTTTCAATATCTATCTATACACGCTTCATGCCTTGTTTTCACACCCTTTGCCCCCTTACTGACTTCATCCCATCCTTTGTAGGATACACATGTGAATACTCTTAGCGTGTGTGTTGTCAGTATTCTGATGTTTGGTGGTCTGAACCTTAGCTGCCTTTTAAAGGGTATTTTACCCATTTCTGTATAACTAAGCTCCCGCTCATTTCTACTGTGGCCTTGTTGTGTGACAACACTTTTCCTGGGAAGGTGGCACACACGTCTGGTCACCCAAGATAGGGATACCGCAACAGATCAAAGTACGGATACCACCAAAGTCCAACTTGGATAGTATGGGTAAGAAGTATGGCTGAGCGATCACTTACAAGAGCCGATAGGACTCCAAGACAACCGCATCACCAAGGCCCACACCAGGATGGGTGACTGTCTTAGTTGGGTTGCCATTATAAAACACCATAACCAGCCAGGCAGTGTTAGTGTATGCCTTTAATCTCAGCATTCAGGAGGCAGAGGCAGGTAGATTTCTGAGTTCAAGCCCAGCCTGGTCTACAGAGCAAGTTCCAGGACAGCCATGGCTATACAGAGAAACCCTGCCTCAAAAACAAACAACAGCAAAAACAACATGACCAAAACAACTCGGGAAGAAAATGATTTATTTGACTTAAAATTCCACACTGTAGTCCATCATTGAAGGAAGCCAAGATAGGAACTCAAATAGGGCAGGAACCTGGAGGCAGGAGCTGACGGGTTTGCTCTGCCTGATTTCCTATAGACTCGACGACCACCATCACAAGGAAAACACCACCCACAATGGATTGAGCTTTCCCTCAATGATCACTAGTTAAGAAATGCCCTAAAGTTGGACCTTAGGAAGGAATTTTCCCAACTGAAGTTCCCTCTTTTCAGATGACTTTAGCTTGTATCAAGCTGACATAAAACTATCCAGGACAGTGACAGTTCACAAAAGGTGGGAAACCTGGAGCACACTGCATAGCCTGCAGGCAGCTCAACAATTTGGAGAGTATCCTGTCCACTGTAGCATGGGGGCCAGGCTTGTTGGGGTTTCTGTCCTGCCCAGTTCCTGCGGTCCTTAGGTCCCAAAGAAAATCACACAGAGAATCTATATTAATAATAAACTAATTGGCCCATTAGCTCAGGCTTCATATTAGCTCTTGTAGCTTATATTAACCCATTATCCTTTTCTATGTTAGCCACATGGCTCAGTACCTTTTCCAGCAGGGTAGATCACATCCTGCTTCTTCTATGGTCTGGGAAGGACTAGTGGAAGAGCTTCCTTCTTCCCAGAATACTCCTGTTCTCCTCACCCCGCCTCTACTTCCTGTCTGGTTGACCCACCTATACTTCCTGCCTGGCCAATCAGAGTTTATTTAAAGCATGATTGACAGAATATAGACAATTCTCCTGCACCAGTCCACGTAACTATCTGGCCTAAACCTCTCCCAGGCAGCTGCTCTGGTCTGAATCTTCTTTGCAACTCAGCTTCCTTCCAAGTCAGTAACTCTTGACTTTTATTGTGTACTCTGACAGGCAGGGCCCTTGTGAATCTGGTCAGTTTCAGGGACTTCTTAGAGCTATTTTGAGTAGTTTCCCTTCCTATTTAAAGGGCAATAGCTTCCCTACAGGATGAAGTGTGTCAATCTCAGAGGAAACACACCTGGCCTCTATGTTTTAAAAGACATCTCCCACAAAATTCTTCTCTATGATTTTTTGCTTGTTTTTTTGTTTTTGTTTTTGTTTTTTTGGGTTTTTTTGGTTGAGACAATGCCTCCTGTCTCTTGAAGTGGAGCACCAGCCCACTTCAAGCTTGCTATGTAGCCAAGCTGGCCTTAAATTTGAGATTCTCTTGCCTCTCCCTCTCAAATTCTGAGATTACGTGATTCAGCAGTCTTGGCTCCTGTGAACTTCCTAAAAGTACAGATTCACGAATCCCCCCCACCCCCCACCCCCGACAAGGGACTCTGTAGGTTGGTGTGAGGACAGGACTATTCCTGAAGGCAGATAGGAATCAGGCACATTGACTTGAGCAAGCTTTGACCTTCGACAGGGACCAGGCAGGATCCTGCAGAGACCATGGTGGGACTGACTTAGACGGAGCACTTGGGTACTCTGGAAGGGTTTGTACTGAACCTAGGGAGCTGAGGAGAGCAGCAGCCTGGTGTTGAGGTTCAGGGAAGAGCTCATAGGATAGAGATCCAGGAGACTAAATGGCCAGAACTAAATCCTCATGATCTGTACTAGACAGGCGCACCTGTGAGGTTGTGCCCACTTCTTCCCCCATCTAACAGGAACCAACAGCAGATGGACTGAACAAATACTGACTAGTCTAAACTTAAAAACCCTCTAGGACTTGACTGAGAGTTTGCACTAGGCTGGGAGTGACCTTAACTTACTCCAGCCTTAATACTTTTGTCTGGGAAATAGGACCCTGGGTCAAACAATTTTGTGTGTCCTTGCTTCCCCAGTGGGATTCTGCAATTATACATTAGTTCTGAGAGGGAGTCCAGCATCCCTCACAGGGTCAAGACTCAGACAGTTATGGGGAGGGCAGCACATGCTTTTGACCCCAGGTTCATGCTCCACTTCCAGAGCTTGGGAGGCCCACGGCACAGACCAGGTGTCAGGAGACGAGCTGTAAGGTCTTGCAGTTCAGAGCAGAGAATGGCCCTGCTATAGGTTCCTGGTCTGTTTACTTGGGCACAAGAAGGTCTGGTCCAACTTTTAATTTAAAAGCTTCCAGCTGGGCGTGATGACTCACACCTTTAATCCCAGCACTCACTCAGAAAGGCAGAGGCAGATGGATCTCTATGAGTTCAAGGTCAGCCTGGTCTACAAAGCAAGTTCTAGAACAGCGAAGGATGATGAGTTTCTGTGAGAGTGGAGGAGCGTATGCAAAGGTTCTGTAGAAAAATGGAGCAAGATACATCCTTCCTGCCAAGAGAAGGCCATGCAGCCTGAGGCATAGATAGCAAGGAGAAGAGGATTGCCAAGTACTGCAGAAAGGGAAAGTGCTGGTCACGCTGCCAAGACAGACATTCAGCATTGCTCCACAAGAAGGGCAGCCATGATGGAGTTTGAGCAAGGCTGTGACACAAATGGCTTTTTATTGTTTCCATTATTTTTTCTTTTTTGAGACTTCTCTATGTATCCTTGGCTGTTCTGGAACTCACTGTGTAGACCAAGCTGTACTCAGAGATAGACCTGCTTCTGCCTCCTGAGTTCTGGGATTAAAGGCATGTGCCACCACCACCTGGCAGATGGGCATTTTTAAAAAATAAATCACTTCAATTATGCTTTTGGTTTTTTGTTGTTGTTATTGTTGTTGTGTTGTTTTGTTTTTTGAGACAGGGTTTCTCTTTATAGCTTTGGCTGTCCTGGAACTTACTTTGTAAACTAGGCTGGCCTTGAACTCACAGAGATCTGCCTGCCTCTGCCTCCCAAGTGTTGGGATTAAAGGCACACACCATCACTACCCTGCTTCAGCTATGGTTTAAAAAAGGAGTTGCTTAGAAATTTCTCTACCTGCTCAATCACCATCTTCAATGTCACCATCATTTTTTGGCACATCTATAGCCCTGAGTCCCTGTCACCTCTTCTCTTCACACATATTGCTGCAGAATCCTCTGTAATATAGACTCATTCAGTCTCTCCCCTATCAGCCAAAGCATTCTCAGAATATAAGACAGGAAAAACAAAACAAAAAAGGCTAGGCATCGTGGCGTATACCTTTAACCCTAGCACTTGGAAGGCAAGGGAAGGGAGATCTTTGAGTTCAAGACCAGCCTGGTATACAAAGCAAGTTCTAGGAGAGCCAAAGCTACAAAGAGAAACCCTGTCTTAAAAAAAAAAGCAATAATATAACTAAATACAACAGGCTAGTTATAAGAGTGCATTCTATAACCATATCATAGTGAGCCCGTCTCTGTAATAAATAAGATGTATAAATGTATGCTTTATGTATAGAAAAGGTAGGTTTTCTTTTTAATCTGTGTTTCTCTGCCTCTGAGAATAAAGCTGTCATTCCTGACCTTGAGCTTCTGGACCCTGGGCCCTCTGAGCCTGCTTCCTTTCTTGCCTCATTCGGCTCCAAACACTGATGTACTATCGCTGAAGGATGCTCTATCCCTTCTTAACACAGCCACTGCCGGGGTCCACATTGACCCCCTCCCGTGCAAACTCTACTCCTGGGTAACCCTTTTGGGGCTAGTGGTAGCATCCCCAGCTTTTTGTTCCATGACCACCCACTGGATCTAATTTCTAGTCTGGTCCCTGGATCCCCACTCCTTCTCTTGTCTGTGTATGAAGCATCCATTCCTGTATTTAGTACCTACAGCCCCCAATGACTATCAACCCCCCATGGCACTTGCCCAATGAGGGCACTCAGAAGCAGTTTCCATCATTTGTCCATTTTCGCCAACTATGGCAATGGAAAGTAAGTTGCATGTGGTTCCCCATCGTTAGAACTGGGTCTGAACCCCAGTTTCATGGTTATACAGCCTGAACCTGAAGTTTGCAGAGCAGACTGATTCTGTCTCTATCTCTGTCTGTCTGTCTGTCTGCCTGTCTGTCTGTCTGTCTGTCTCTCTGTCTATCCAGAGCTGAAACTCACGAACCTCACACCTACGAGGCAAGCACTCCACTAGTGAGCTACGGTCCAGCCCTTTCTAAACGTCACTTTGAGACAAGGTTCAGTACGTCCACACTGTCCTCCAGCTTGCAGCCAGCCTCCTGAATCCGTGGAATTGCAGATATATACAGGCAAACTGAGCTTCATGTCGTTCCACATCTGGGCAACCCTGAGACCAGACTTGTTCTCAGCCCCCTCACTCCCTTCACCTTCTC
Source organism: Ellobius talpinus (assembly GCA_001685095.1). NCBI lineage: Eukaryota > Metazoa > Chordata > Mammalia > Rodentia > Cricetidae > Ellobius > Ellobius talpinus. The sequence goes on from LOJH01001854.1 coordinate 69,276, forward strand.
ATTGCACCACACTTAACCGCGACTACATAAGGACACTTCGGGCGTTCTCCCAAGCCTCTGTCTGTCTTCTCTTCCTTCATGCCCACCCTACCTTCTTTGTCCACTGCTCCTTCTTGTTGCAGCCTGCCTCACTCAGTGCTAACACACAGATGTTGCAGCCCGCTACACCTTGCCCAATGCTAACACACGGCTACCCGGAGCAGCCCCTTGTATCTAACACACAGATGATACCCAGAGCAGCGCCTCAGATGGTCTCCTTGTTCCCTTGCCTCTTGTCGCAGCCCGCTCCACCTAACCCAGTGCTAACACACAGATACCTAGAGCAGCCCCTCGGATGCTAACACACAGATGATACCCAGAGTAGCCCCTCGGATGGTCTCCTTGTTCCCTTGCCTCTTGTCTCAGCCCACTCCACCTTGCCCAGTGCTAACACACAGATACCCGGAGCAGCCCCTCAGATGGTCTCCTTGTTCCCTTGCTTCCTTCCTCCTTCCAATGCCAGGAAGATCTCCCGGCTTACAGGTGCAGCATCTCACTCACACTTGGCTAGACACCTCCTACACCTCCCCACGGCATCTACAAGAACAACAAAAAGGTGCATGTTAGAGCATGACTGCTAGCTACTTTGGGATGCACAGGTCTCTACTAGAGACCCATATCTGGACCTCACGTGCCCCAATCCCAGGAGTTAGGTATGATCTCTTGCTAATCATGTTCTGACCACACACCACTTAGTCTAGAAATGAGGCAATCTGGACAGTAGGCCTTGTTTATACACTCCCAACCTAATATGCTCCTTCGTAGCCTTCATACATGCTCCTCTTCCTCACAGTTCTCCTCCCTAGACGTATCATATGGCCTCCACTTAGCCTTGTCCAGTTCCTGGGAGGTCCTCCTAGGCCATCCAACTTGAAGTTAGAGCCCTAGTGTCTACAACCTTCAATCTACTCCAGCCACATACAGCAAACTAAAGCTCTTCCTCATCTGTTAACATGTACAGTGCCTGTCCGTGTGTCACCATATACACTGGCACCATAGTCCCAGGGCCATGCCGGACACGTACAGTGTGTCTGCACATATGTCCCCATGTACACTGGTGCCACAATCCCAGGGCCATGGCAGGCTTGCCTGCCGTTGTTCTTGCGAGGGCAGTGTCTGGTGCACAGTAGGCACTCAGGGAATATTTATTGAAGGGAGAACAAAGATACATCTCCCCTGAAGGCCACTATCACTTTGCTCCCCAAAAACTGCTCAAGAAAAGCCTGGAAACAGCAGAGCAAAGTAGGCTAATGGGACAAAACCCATGGGGCAAACTCATGGATTCCAGCAAAAGATTTTTGACCTTGTCATTTCTCTTTCCAATACTATCTGTTAAAAAAAATAGAGAGAGGGAGAGAGAGTTTCTAAAACTCCCCAGCATCCCAGAAGTCACCTCTGAGAGGAGATGTCATATGCCAAGATTTTGCCTGGAGCACATTTTTACAGGAGAGAGAGAGAGAGAGAGAGAGAGAGAGAGAGAGAGAGAGAGAGAG
>LOJH01001855.1:4249-29406 GCA_001685095.1 Ellobius talpinus
CTCTGAGCATGAGACCCTCAGGAGTTCCTGATGGCAGGGGCATGGTTTCTGGTGTTTGGCTGGGGCGTGGCTATTCCTATATAAGCTGCCCCTGGACACACTAAAGGGGGGCATTCTTGGGGCATTTTGGCATCAAGGATGACACATGTCTCTGTCTGTATGTCTTTGTGTGTTTTAATCTCCAGCCCCTTGCCCAGCTCACGAACTGTATGGCGGCGCATAGAGCGCAGACGGGCATGCGTGATGCTCCACACACACAGGCATGTTCAAAGACATGTGCATGCATGTGTGCATGTGTGTATGTGTGTACGCATAAACCACACACATGTTTACAATCAAATCTTAAGAAATGGTACTGAGTACACATTAAAGTGCCCTGCTGGGTGCTGGGACACAAGAGTCACTAATTCACAGTGACTGCAGTGTGGTTAGGCAGACATTAAACAAGTACATGAACAAACATATAATTACAAACTGTAAGTGCTGTAAAATACCTAAAAGTATTCTGGGAAAAAGATATTTAATTACAGAGAACTATTTATTCCATAGGGCTTGGATGGCTTCTCTAGGCTGCCAGTAGGCAGGTCAGTTTCAGACGCAGCCTACAAAGCGGTACAGAACTGAAGAGAACCTGACAGTAATAACAAAACCATTTAAACTCTGCCTGCCCTTTTATTATGACTTTGTGCTGATTGCTGTAAACAGTGGAAGCAATAAAATACTCTCCGGCAAAGTCTTTTGTTTATATGATTCTAATGAATTCCTGAGGTTATTGTTGAGTCTTAAGATGTTATGTGTAATTAGCATATTTCCAATGTTTGGCCTTCAATTTACTGTTCTATATGGAAGTTACTTTAAAGAACTCCCAGTTATAAAATTGGACCTTAGCTGGTTTCAGTGACACATTCTTACATGCTCAGCAAGCTGAGGCAAGATGACTGATTGCTTGAGCTAAGACATTGCATCCAGTCCCAGTCTTGAAAGAAGAGCCAAGAGAGAAGAAACAGAAAAGGAGAAGAGGAGAAAGAAGGAAAAAAGAAAGGAAAGAGAAAGGGAAGGGAAGGGAGGGGAAGACAGGTGAGGGAAGGAGGGTGTGAGGCTTTACTATACATGGGAACATGCTGCTTCTGAGAGCCAGTTCACGGGGGTTCTGAATTGTTCAAATGCCATTCTGACGCACCTTCTGTCTTCAAACTCTGTGGCACAACATATCCCTGCAATTTAAAGGTGGATTTGAAATAAATAGTGATGGAGCATGACTAAGAAGCAGAATTTGAAGTACTTCAATTACACGACCACTTGGAGTTTTCATTTGAGCTTAAACTCCGAAATGGCATATTGCAAGGTGGGTGGCATATTACTTAGTGGAATTTTTCTTAAATGAACTGTTACTGATTTTGAATAACAGTCTACCATAAAATTCTTGTTAAAGTGTTTTAAAATAAATGTGAATTAATATTAAATTTGATTGTGTTATTGCATGAATATTCCTGTCGTCTGAGGTTTGAGTGATGTCTCAGTCAGAGAATGGCTTAGTGTGTGAGCATCTGAGTTTGAACCCCCAGCACCTTGTGCAGGGCAGTTGTGGTGGCACACATGAATATCCTCGGCACTGAAGGAGGCAGAGCCAGGAGAACCCTTGGGAGGTTTGCTGTCTAGTCAGCCAAGCCACATTGGCAGGCTCCAGCTCTCACTGAGAGACCTGTCTTAAAATCTGATATGGAGAATGACTAAGTAATGGTCTGCACACACATGCTCATACACACTTGTATGTGCACTGACACCCATTTGCACATCTGTCAGAGGCGACAAACACACTGGATACCATCATTCTGAGATGGACATCTGTCTAGTAAAATTCTCCCTATGGGCAATGGGCAAGATAACACTTTCTTCTAGAGAGACATTGGTCCCATGCCTTAGCTCAGATTGTGAACTGGTGGTACAGAAAGCTAAAAGTTGGTTACAGCAATGGGGGTGAGCAGTTTTGCCTAAGATGTTAAGGGAAAATAAGGAAAGGGTCATGGTCTCAGGCTGAGAGCTGAGTAAACTCCTTCTCTGATCAATTTGCCCTCCAACCTGCTTGACTCATGCGTTTTGATAAAAAGTGAAGCACCAGGACCTCTCAGGGACTTACAATAGAATACAAGTGAGCTTCCAAGTGTAACTTCCCTTCTCATATGAAGATTTTACCTCCAATTCTCAGCCTCACAACAGTTGGGAATGCCCCCTTCCCGGTATTTTGGGGCAGAATTTCTCTGTGTAACGGCCCTAGCTGTCCTGGAACTAGCTCTGTAAACCAGGCTGGCCTCAAACTCACAGAGATCTGCCTGCCTCTCCCTCCAGAGTGCTAGGATTAAAGGTGCATGCCACCACTGTCCTGCTAGGGATTGCCTTTTATTTTATTTCCTTTTTAAGAAACTAGGAAATCTTCATAATTTATGAAAATCTCCAGTGAAGACGACTAGTAACATCAGAGCATCTTTGATTTAGTAATTTATAAATAAATGAGAAAGAAAAGAAGGTTGAAAAGAAAAAAAGACTCTAGTTTCAGAGATCTGTGAGCAAAATCAAAAGGAATAAAACCTCTGAAGACAGGATGGCCTGCCAGGACAATCCTCAGTGATTTGTGAAAGATGGCAGGTGAGCCCCCATCTCACTTTGATATTCAACTTGGCTTTCAGCTAATTATACAGAACTACAGCAAAGTGTGGCACTTCCAATGACACTACAAAAGGCAAGCTTGGTGGGATCCAGAAGTCTGAGCATAAGGGACCATTAGATGACTCAGACAAACAAACAGTCTGAAGAATAAAGTGTAGGGGAAGGGAAGTGGGGAAACGTCACTGATTCTGGATATGCTTTTTCATATCCACAAACATAAGGGACTAGAAGCTTATATAACTAGGTGGGTGCCACAGTTTGGACATTTAGTCAGTCTAAAAATGATCTAATTTAATTGCAGATCTTTTAAGAGTAATTTGGCCCCAGTGTTATTCATCCTAATATTCAATAAAACTGACTTTAACATGTTCTGACCCACCTTACCACACTCATAAGTAAACAAGGCCTATTCTCTAAATCATATCAAGACATGTTAATAAATTTAGAATAAGATTTCATAAGCCAACAACAGTTCCTAATTGCTATTATAATGATGTAGGGTAGTGGAAAGTGGTTTTCTATTGCATTAACTAACACTCTTTGAGCCTTTCAATGGTTCCAGCTGGAGAATAAAGTACAATCTGTCTAGAGGAAACAATGTTTTAAAAGAAATGCATGCCAATTACAGAGGCCTTAGGAACTGTAGAGGAGTATCAAGGAGAAGATGCCATCAAGATCAAATTCACCCCACTACAACTTATAAATAAGATTTCCTCCTCTTTCTTGACAGTTTAAACACTTAAGCTTTAGTATCAGGAGAAAGTAATGTTATGGACTTTGTAAAGCCATAAGCATGGAGAAGTCAACAGAATCCATTCCCAATGCATTTTTTCATATGACTCAGTTGTCTCTCCTTCCAGAATATAAACTGTATGTAGGCAGCAGTCATATCTTTAATATCTAACTAAGCCTGGTACGCGGTGAATGCTCACAGTGAATGATACGTAACAGATTTGTACTAAATTAAATAATCAGAAACCACGTCCCATAGAGTTAAGTGAGGAGAAAAAAAAAGAATTTACTTAAAGATACTGGATAAATCCCAGAATAGTCAGGAAAGCTCAAGGTTTTATCCCAGGGGCCCTAGCCTAGTGACACAAGACTGGCCTAATGCAGGGTCACAGGGTTACAGCCTGCACCCCTGGTAGTGATGTTCCAAGCCCTGTTCACTGATTTTGGACGGTGCTACTACTGCCAGTGAAACTCAGAGTACCTTTTTCAGTGTCTGCTGTCACCCATCCCAAGCAAATGCACAAAGGGGCCCGTGCTCTCTTTCCTTTTTCACTATAATCTTCTAGTTTGGAGTTTTGTAGAGAGAAGTTTGAGGTCAAGAACTTAGTTGTCGAAATTGGAGGGAAAACAAAGATCTGACATTTAGGATCCTAGTAGAAGGGTTTGCTTTTTAGGGGTGGGTTCCTGTGTTAGTCAGCTTTCTATCACTATAACCAAATACTGAGATTAATTCATTTATAGAGCTTAAAGACTTCTTAGTTCACAGTTTCAGACTGAGCATATTCTGGTGGCAGAGACCATGATTCTGAATTCATGACCGGAAAGCCAAGAGAAAAAGGTCAGCGTCATGGTCCTTTCCAAGAGCGTGCTCCAGTCACCAAAGGACGTCTCAATGGATTCTATCTTCTAAAGATCCCACCACTTCCCAATAGACCACCTTGGAACTAACCTTTTAACATCAATAACTGGGAGACATCTAAACTGCAACAATTCTTTAGAAGTGAGGTAGGCAAAAATGCTCATTTGATTGCTCAACATCAACATGTCTTTTTGGTTTCCCCCACTTTTTTGTCACTAAAATCAGTCAACTATATCCCTAAAGTGTGGAAGCCAACATAGACATTTCAGTTTGTAATCTAACTCCAACTCTCGGGTGTCTAAGAGTTTCTTTCTGTTTTCCTATCAAGTTGGAAACCTCTTCTCAATTTTCTGTATTCTGTGAAAGTAATTAATGGAGTAAATCATCACATCTATGTCTCATAAAACAATAGAGAGCAGGGGACAAAAGAGAAATTGTTATTATGTGTGTATATGCAAAAGGCATAGAGGGGAAAACACCAAGAGGTCCCGCAAACTAGCTACTCATGGTTTATAGGACCACAGTTGGGATTTACGAATTGATGAGAATTTATTTGCTATTATCTTTGACACTTGTCAAAGATAGCTTCTCTCAAAGTTAGGTCTAGTATTTACTCAAAGACATTTATTTCCATTCCCAAGGAGCACATCCTTTATGTTCCTCCTACACTGGTTGCTGCTACCTTCCATTAACTTTGATTGCCATCCAAAGCAGTAGAGCAAGAAAATATCACAGTAGGCCTCCTGAACTTTTGAGGTAGCTTACCTCATCCCAACTGTGGGATAAAGTAGTCCAATCTTTCCTACTTTATCAGAATTAACCACCACAAACAATAGCCTAGATCTCATTTTTTCCCAGTTCTTATGATGGAGAAGTCTAAATAGGCAGATGGTGAAATAGCTTCTATCAAAAAAGAAAACTAGTGTCGTGGTTCCTAGAAGAAACATTTGTCTCATGAACAGTATATTTTTTAAGCCATTAAATCTTGGAGCTATAGGAATGAAATGCAGTGTACCCTGGTTATAGAAGAAACAGCCTTTGCATCATCTACCTCCGAGTGTGTAATACAGCTTTACACACTCAACTCTAACTCGGACTCACAAGAGAGCCCAGTTGGCATCATAACTGTGCTTTTAAAAGCCTACTGCTGCTCCAGAAGTCAAGAGGCTACAGGAAACGGTACAGGGCAAGATTCCTTAAATGTCTCACTTTCCTTCTTTCATTGCCAAAGGAAAGATGCTCATGAGGAAGCAATGGTCTCTGTGATGCTCTGATGAGGAGGGTGATGGCCAGTCTTCCTTATCAACTTGATTCTACTTGAAATCAACTAAAAGATTCACTGTCTTTGATGCTATGAGAGCATTTCCAGGGAGGTTAAATGAGAACCGAAGTCCCACCCTAAATGTGAATGCCAACATCCCATGGTTTGGAGTCAGTCCTACATACAAGAAAAAAAAGAGAGAAAGAGATGAGCACAAAATTTCGCCTCTTTCTGCTTCCTACCTCCAAACCCAATGAGACCATGGCCACATGCTTCTGTCTCCATGAACACATTTCCCTTAGTCTGCAAGCCAAAATGAACCTCTCCTTCTCTAAAGAAGTTTTGCCAGATAGTATGTCACAACAGTGACAAAAGTAATTCATATGTAGGACATTTGGAAACACCAAGACACTACTGATAACCTTTTGTGTGCAGAGAAAACTTCTGTTTCAAGTTCTCATGTGCCACCTCATAGCAAGAGAGGTCAGAGAAACAAAATTTTGGTGACTTAGATTCCAGAGTAAATAATCTTGAATCATCTCTAGAGAAACATAAATGTTTGATGGGCAAAGCTGGCAATTGTCTCATGAAGAATGAATGTTTATAAAAAGTAAAATCAACAGAGAAATAAAGATTACTAAAACAGAAATCTTGTGTCCAAATATCTTATGGTCCATCCAAAGTCATACTCCTCTTTATCTCTAGAAACTGTATGGACTATTTAGCATGGCTGAGTACAGGGAGGAATAGCAGCCATTTTATGTGAACAATTTGCCACATTGAGTTTCCAATCTAGATGCAGCTAAAGTTGAGACCATGACACTTTAAAAAAATCTGATGGAGTATCTTTTCAACACATACCTGAGATATAACCAGACAAAATACTTCCCACACCCACACCCAATAAACCAGAATTTTTGGAGAAAAGGTGAAATAAAAGCACTGGACTTTAATTTTGTCCTCTAAAACCCCCATGTGTTCTTCCTCTGGGAAGAGTAGGTGAAGGTTGGGGGAAGCCAGTGTTTCTGCTTTAGAATTCTTTTACTTGTAAGGAAACATTAGGTGTAGACCAGAAATGTATTCCCCATCAATCATGTTTACATCTCACTTTTCCCCATTTGCAATGGAGCTGGAGAGATGGATTGGTGGTTAAGAGCACTGCCTGCTCTTCCGAAGGTCCTGAGTTCAATTCCCAGCAGACACATGTGGCTGACAATCATCTGTAACGAGATCTGGTGCCTTCATGAGGAAGAGACCTGATCAGTCCTCTTCAACATAGACCATGAAAATCAATATGGACAAGTTCAACGAAACTGCCATATACAGGCTGCCCATGCATGCTTCAGTATTGCCAGGGCGTACAATTCAAATTCATTCATTTTTCCCCATTTGACAAGATAGGTTAAAACTATTCAGATATCTGTGTATCATTTGTCCTTTAGGTTTATTTTCTAGTCAAATCCTTACATCCTTGAAAAGATTGTTTAAATATAGCTCTCAAGCTATCTTTCTTCCTCAAGACAAAGAGCATAACAGAAAACAGTTTAGAAGCATGGAAATCACGAAGGAATCTGTTTTGCTGAAATGAATAGCCATAGATAGGAAGACAGTAAAAGCCACCTGAAGGAGTTTAAGTTGTGTTCAATATTCAGAGAATAGTCAATTCAAAGTAGTTCAGGGCCAGGCAGGCACAGCCAGCCAGCCAAACTGTTGGGGCTGTGGTAAAGCGAAAGTGAGAAATTGAATCTAATAGGGTAGCTCCTAATCATGGCCAGTTGACTGTTTACATATAAAACTACATGAGCAGAGTCAACAGGACTTTCTGTTTCCACAAGAAACAAGAAATTTAACTTTACTACCTCATTCTTTTTTTTAGTTACTGACTAAACATGCTGGAGAAGTTGACTCCTTGCTAGAAAAAGTCCTTGTTTGGTTAAACATTTTGATTCCAGACATTTGATATTGCTTTCCTATGTATGCATATGTGTATTTACCAAACACAAGTTCCACACGGTGAGGGGAGCCAGAGGCTCTGTGTTGAAAGTGTCTAAGAATGCAGAACAGCTTCCGGCATAGAATAAGTCATAGGAGCATCATCACAAAGTAGTGGGCTGTGGTCCCCTGCTGTCCTCAGGAGAAGAAAAGCTGCTCTCATCACTTGGGATCATGGCTTTCTGTGTGGCCTCAGAGAGTTACTCTCCTCAACCACTCCACTTCCTCTAGGTAGTAGGTCACTGATGCCAGACAGGATCTCAAGATTGAATATTAGTGAGAGTTCCTTAGCAGATAGGACCAATAGGCGTTATTTATTTATTACTTAGATTGTCTCGTGCAACTATGGACACTGTTGCAAAGTGAGCCAGCAAGCTGGACCACCAAAAGTGTAAGCGCTAGTTCAGGGGTAAGATAAGATCAATGTTCTAGCTGAATCAGCCAGAGAGGACTGATTCTTAGGCTTGTTCTTCTATTTAAGTCTTTAGATGATTGACTCAGACCAACTCACACAAGGGAAGGTTGTATCTTTAGCTTAAGTTTAAGATTCAAATGATAGTCTTATCTAAAATCCCTTTTAGACATACCCATAGTAGTTTTTGAATAAATGTCTGGGCATCTTGTAGCATAGTCAAGATAATATTAGATTCCCCGTCACACTGGTTCTACCAGGCTGAATCTGAAGGCTATATGTAGGAAGCTAACATTCACTTCTAGGGTGTAGAAATGTAGCAATTAGTCACTGTTCAATGTCCGCCTCAGGTATCTGTTTCTAACTTGCTCTCCAGAGATGAGATATCCTGCGAGAGCTATCAGGATTCAGCATTGACTCATTATTCCTTCCAAGCATGTGCTGTCACTGGAGCAAATGACGAAGGGTTGAGTAAGAAGAGTTTGGGAATTGGTATTTCCCTCTTTTTTGTTGTGTCTTTTCCTTTCTACTCTGAAGTATTTGTCAGCCCTCACAGCCGTGAATCTAGCCAAAGGGGAAGTTCTCAACAAGCCTTAGTGATTACTACGATGTTTAGTAATAATACAGCACTGTGTGTATGCACTGTGCGTATGCATCAGTAACTACCAATTCATACAGTATCCACCATCACAGTAGTATACACATATCTGAATTTGTCATCACAGTCCTCTAAAAAGGACTGGGGACCGTTCCTCACACTTCGATGGATCATCAATTTTGTGGCCTAATCCTGGGCTAGAGCAGAAATTCCAGACTATTAATAGGGAGATGTTGGCTTTTATAGCCGTAAAGAGTTGTCAGGGAAACCTATGAGTAGTTTGGCCTGTGAAATGAAGAGAACTGAATGAAATAAGGAATATACTCAATGGAGAATCAAGGAAGAGTGTTGAACACACAGGGAACTGTCTGTTCACAGGCATCAGGGGAAGTTGAGGGTGGGATGACAACCAAAGCCCAAATCAGAGCAGAGAGAGTGAGGTGAAAAGTGGAAAATGAAAGAGGAGATGCTTCTCTGGTTGACTTGAATGTAAAGCCTTCCCCTTGGATTAAAATGATATGCGAATGAGGAAACTCAAACGATAAGAAAAATGATAATTTATAGTAGAACAGCTCCACTCTAATTAGACTTGGAATACAATTAGGGAAGAAATTGGGTCAGGTATTTACAGAAGACAAAGGGAAACCCATGGGGAGGGTGGACTTGAGTTGTATTTGAAAATGGTTTTGGGAGCCTCCAAACCTGGAAGTTCTCTGAAGAGATCACTCTTCTAGCATCAAGTGGTAGAATACTGAGTCCACAGCTCTTGTGGGACAAATTGTATTATCATAAAGTTTGAATGTGAAAATCCTTAACCCTCAGGATTCCCAGAGTCTGAATAATTACATACACAGCTGTTAGACAAACAAGTAAATTAAAATGAGGTCATTGGAGCAGGCCATAATTCAATCTGACTGGTATCCCAGAGGCTCTTACAGCATGAGTATCTAAAGGGAGGATCGTGAAGGCACAGCAAGAGGGAAGTCATATTTAAGCAGAAAACAATCTCAGGTGAAACCACCTTAGCCACCAACTGAGAGATGCTGATTTTTCTGTGGTTAGTTACCTAGCCTGTGCCATTTTGTTATGGAAAATCATACAAACTGATATAAAAGCAGTGGTGACTGTCTCAAGCCCTCAAGTCATTTCTTAACTTTTGCTGATTTAGAGAGGGGCCACAAGGGGTTTAAAATGGGTTGAAGGGGAGCATCCACCCTGGCACATCCTCCACCCTCCTCCAATACAATTCTTTATGTGTTGCTTTTCTGGAAAACATCCTTTCTTGGTGCCTCATGGCTTTTAAAGAATTCCAAGTGCTTAAGATGAACTTATGAACACACCATGGCCTGAATGTGGCCTAGGTTTCCATACAGCCTGGTCTTCTGTCATTTTTTCTGGCTCTTATTAGAACTCCAGCCCAAAGTCCAGTGTGGAGGTGCATGACTTTAATTCAAGCATTCAGGAGGGAAAAGCAGGTGGATCTCTATGAGTTCAAGGCAGCCTGGTCTTCATAATGAGTTCCAGAACAGTCAGGAATGCATAGGGAAACCCGATTTCAACAAAACCAAACCAAACACCAAAATAAAACAAACAAACAAAAATGCCACAGCCCTCATAACCTTCTCACCACATAACATTCTCAAAGATCTTTTGCTTTCTAGCATGGCTCATGCTCTCTCTGGAATATCAGTATCTTCCCAATACCTGTCCCTAAACAGTTCCTTCCTATCCACTTACCTTGTCTAGAACTCTGCTGATAGCTGGGTTCCCTCCAGAAGCTGGAGGCAATGGGTGAACTCCACTCCACTGTGTTCAGGGAGTGTGTTACCTCTAGCACTGTATTCATCTTACTATGTTGACACATGCCTCTGCTCCACCTGATATTACAAAATACAAGCCGTGCAGCCTGTAAATAACAGAAATAGACTTCTCGTAGTTGCAGAGGCTATAAAGCCCACAATAATTTTACCAGCAGATTCAATGTCTGGTAAGGGGCTGGTTACAGATTCATGAATGTTCATCTTTTCATTGTCCTCATACAGAAAGAACAAGGACTCTCTCTGGGATCATTTATCATTATTATTAATATTTTTTATGAGGCGGGTTTCTCTATGTGGCCCTGGCTGTCCTGGAACTCTCCTTGTAGACAAGGCTGTCCTATGCCTACTTTTGACTTCCAAGTGCTGGCATTAAAAGGTGTGTACCACACACTAGGCCCTGGGATCTCTTTTATGAGAACACTAACCATTTGTGTTAACTTTCATCGCCTCCAAAATTATCACCTTGAAGTTAGGATTTTAACATATGGCAGGAAGGAAGCTGGGGCACTGTGCTGAGTTGATGGTCACCCTGGTGAACTAAGGAGGCAGAGGAGACAGAGAAGATAAGGGACATATCTTATGGTCTAGCTGGCTGAGAGTCTGTGGAGAGGGGTTGCGGTGGACAGATGCCAGCCGTGTTCATTGAGGTGAGGTTTCTGGGTGAAGATGTTAGCATAGGGTGGAACCACACCCTAATCCCTCACCATCAGATAGTGAGCACTTGTGTCTGGAGCAGGAGGAATACTTTTTAAATCCACGGGGGTCTAAACACGTGTAGAAGCCTGAGAAGCCAAGAGGAGATGTGTAGGCACCTCCTGTGGGAGCCAGTGTTTGACAGGCAGCCCATAGTTTCTAACTCTGGGGACACAGTAATCACCTGGTTTGTGTATTTGCATTTTAAAAAGCTTTCAGAATAATATTAGGTAGAGGAAGTGTAATAAATGCTTTGGGGATAACATTTGGCAGGGGTGGGGACTCTTTGCTTTCCTCCATGGAAATCAGACTCTCTGACTCATAACTTCTATATAAGATTTTCATAATCACATTTCTGTCTGGATGATAATTTCCTGCTCACTTATTCCTGTCCTTTACTATCATGCAAACTTGACAAAGGCTGTGGGTAGGAACCAAATGCTGCCTGAATGAAAAGATGGTGAGAAGGTGTCTTTCCATCACCAGCAACTATTTAGGGAAGGAGGATTATTATGGAGAGACAGATCTTTTGTCTTCTGGCTGCTGAATAAAGACAGATTTGTTGAGGGATATTTCTTTGCACTGATAGTCCAAGATTGCCAATAAAGTTTACTTTGAATTAGGGGGCAGAGTTCACGACTAGCTGACCAGAATTAGCCATAGAGGTTGTGACGGACCCAAGATACATATAGAGAGACACAGAAAGTAGTAAGGATGGGCTTACAAAGAATTTTAGCCCTTTTGGGTCTGGAAAGGAGAGAGAGAGGAGAGGTCACTGGTAGCTTCTCCATCGCTTCTCTAATCAATCAGGTTTTTACCCCAATATTTGACTCCTGAGACTTTATTAAAAATAAAAAAATTTAGATAAACTCTTCACAGATTTAGAATGTGGAGTTCAGGCATATGGTAGGCATGGGTCATAATACTTCACATAGCTTGTATAGAATTCTCAGAACATGTTACCAGGTACTGTTATTGTTAACGTTTAATAGGCTCATGTCTGATATTCATATTAGTTAAATAATTCCTCAGTATCCTCATCTACCTAAGCAGCATGTAGAAGCATTTGCAGATAACCACAAGTTCCTTAAATGTTCTGATCCAGGCTAATTACCCCAAACCATCTTTAGAGTACTGCAAAACCCCTCAAATGCTGTGCAGCCTTTAAAGTAACCTGTTTCCTTTATTTTACTTAACATTCCACAGGGGAAGGACCCTATTGGCTTTCCACACGTTGGGTGAAAGGTAAGTATTAAATACATGACTATTGGCTGAACAGCCTGTTCCCTTCATTCTGACGCAGTTCACTTCCCATGCTGTCTGTGTGTTCTGTACTCCTGGCACTGTGTCTCACTCCTGCAGGTGCTCATTGACTTCATTTTGAAGTCTTCCAACTACTCTGTTCATCTTTCTGTGCCTTCTTAATCCCGCCTCCTGTTTCTTTCCTTCATCGGTACCTCTTTTTCTTCCTCTTCTTTCTTTCCCTTTGCCTCTTATGGTTGTAATTCTGAAGTTAAAGTGTAGCATATGTCTTAGGCCTTCCAATGAGTAGAATATAAAAAAATACAAATTATTTCTTAGACTATTTCTACATTCATTTTATTAGTTTCCCATTCTAGACTGATATTTCTCATAATTATTGATAATCTACTTTTGCAAATAGTGAAACTCTTGAAAACTATTTTGCTCTTTATGTTCAATAACCAATTATCTCCCAGCAAAATAATTCATCCATATCTAACATTGTTTATTATCAAACACATATCTTTGGTTTGTCAGGAATCCTTGACTATTACCCTTGTCAAAATCACTTTGCTGTAACTAAAACCTGAAGCTGGCTGTCCTTGAACAGACTCTGTATTTTGTAGTCTTTGTGATGACACAAACCTTGACAAATCTCTGCCATTGTCTTCTCAGAACCAGCTGGTTATAAGGCAGGTCCTTCAGAAAACTTTTTTCAAAGTTCAAGAATGTTCTGTCAAAAGATCGAATACTATTTTAGTCTGAATCCTTGACAGCTTGGAGCATTTCATTGGCTCTCTTAATAGACAGAATACATTTATAACTGTATCCGATGGCCTGTTGCTCTGGCCATATTTCTTGAAATGGATTTTATTAGCACCATACAATATATAACTCTAAAGTAGTGTAGCTAATGAGGGTTGAAGCCTATTGTTATTTTCTGATTTGTTCTTACTGTTGGGAGGCTGTGTACACTAAAGGTAGAGTTCAGACTGCTACCTTTATGTCCTTAAAACTTTCTTTAAAATTTAAATAAAACCTTTTGGGGCAGAGAGGCATAGCAAAACCAGAATGCTTTTGTTGTCAGTGTTTCCTCATACAGGACAAAATGCAAAGTGGTACAGACTCAATACTTTACAGTCAGAAACCTGCCCCTTTTCATCCGTGTCCCTGGGATTAATTACATCCTTAGCATTTTAGGCTTCCCAGCAGTCTCAAATTGACACTCAATTTTCCCCTCATATGCAGCTGCCACGACTAGGAATGAATTCTCCCAGTTCTGCCTTTCTCGTCTGACTTCTCCAAATTGATGAACTACTTTGCATTTCCCATCACTAGGTCATTATCCAAAGCTCAGTGAATAACTCAGTGAATCAGAGAACTCAGCCAGCCAGACCCAAGAGGGCGCCTTGGACTCTGTACTGCAGAATGGATTTCTTCCACACACTATCCTCCTTTGCAGCAATCTTTTCTCCTGCTGCTTAGGTGATTCCTGACAAGGAAGCGGTGATGAAAAAAAAAGGGTATCAGGAAGGGCAGGATATAGATGTTACCAGCCCATGTTCTCAGAGCCTCACTGTGGGAGGTTCATCATATCGGGAAACATCCACACCCACTAGAAAATGCAACTGCATGTTTCCAAAGTTCAGTTTAAAATTGCATCAAAAAGGAATTTACTGATGCAAGGGAAATCATGAAAATCATGTCTGGTTGGCTTTCGTATTCAAGCCTCTAAGTGAGTAATCTGCCAGGGGAGGGGGAAAGCCAAATAACAGAGGACACCATGCTCCTGCAAAAACATAATCTGGTGATTGTCACACACACAGACGGAAGCTCCAGAATGTAGTGTTTTTTCCCCTATGCCTAATCATTTTGTTTTAGTCTTTACCGTGTCCTATGGATGTTTATTAAAGAGTTCCCTGTAGTCAAAAGATAGGGGGCATTAAAATGTGCTGAAGGACAACATCAGAAGGCCAAAGTGTTATCACCTGAAGAAAGCTTCAGAATGTCCCAGGAACCAAGGGTAGAGCACAAAAATGGTCTCAAAAGCACAAAATAATCTCAGCCCTATCTAAACATCATTTTATTTGTTTGGGTTTTAAACTATGGGGAATTTTTCTGCAGTGTGTGAAAACAAACAGAAGCAAGTGCTTTTGAGATGCAGTTATTAGATAAAAAAATATTCAGTTCAGTTCAATTGACTTGCTTTGCATCCAATTCATTGTTTTTATTTTATTTAAATACCAATCTGTTCAAAAGAGACTTAAGCAGTTAAATGTGTTAGTAAGTACACTCTGCAACAAATATCAGCCATTGTAAGAACGGCTCAGAGACAAAAGGGGACTATGTCTCTCAGGGTACTTACCTAGTCATGTAGACACAGGGAAGAAGGAATTTTATCATACAGTGTGAGATGAACCTTGCCAGGTTGGGAGGATGAGGGACAAACATGCCATGCAGACGGAGTTTAGGTGGGGAGTTTTATTGGGGGAAGGAAAGGGAGAGAGGAGAGAGAGAAAGGGAGCACATAAAGGCCTCATGGGAAAAGAGAGGGAAAGAGAGAGAGAGAGGTGCAGAGAGACAGAGAGAAACATGCAGAGAGAGGAAGAGAGCCAAAGAGAGAGAGAGGAAGAGGAAGAAGAGAAGGGAGTAGGCAGATTCCACCTTTTAAAGAGATGGAGCACAGCACATGTACACAGAAACCACTCAGGGGTGACTCTCTCTGCCAAGTCCCCAAGGGGTGGGGCCAGGTATGCCTGGATGCTAACAGGAATAATATTAATTAAGTTCTTGTTTGCAAGGACAAAACTCACTGACTTTGATTATCTTTACTGTATTAGAAACTATACCCAAAACAGTGTCTAAAACAGGTCATGTTTAGAGTTCAAGGCTCTATGTTTGATAAGGCTGCTATGGGCAGTTCTGGCTTGGAACAGATTATGTAGGTGTGATCAGATTTTGGCTGGAGGCTCTGGCATCTGATGGTGTAGTGTTCAACACTGCTTGATTCTGTCAAAATAAAGCACAGCTCTCACCTCAAAGGCTTTAAGAGGAAATTTCCTTGAGCCCAGGTGTTATAATTTGTCATCTGGGTGCCCTGTCCCTTTAAAAGACAAACTCCTCCCACTCCCCTTTCCACTGAGGCAAGAGGATCTCCTGCCTCCACTCCATCTCTCTCTCTGTATTCCTCCTTCTCCTGAAGAGGCTTTCTCTGCCTCTCTTTCTCTCCCCTCTCTTTTCTCTTTCTCTGTCCCCCTTCTCTGTCCACTCCCCCATAATCCCTTACTCTTATACCATTCTCAATACCCACTAAATAAACTCTATACCCAAGCTCTCTCTGCATGGTGTATCTGTCTGTCTCCTACCCACCAATGCCTTGGGTCACTCCCTGCCACCCCTCGTGGGATGACATGAATGATAAGATTGGTGCCATGACTCAGATGAATGAAAACATCGGTGTGTGACTTGGTTAAGTTCTCTCTGTGTTCCCTCCCATCCACACATGGGTGGGCAGGCTGAGGCACGTGGGACTCCTGGACCTGGACCACTTTCCAACTTCCTGTACCTGCTCCATTTCTGCAAACAGTAAGCTCCACATCTCCATGTCAGCTTTCACTGACATTCATCTCTGGTGATTCCCCATGGCTGAGAACTGGGATCTTGTCTCTCATTTCAAACTGTTGTCCTCATCTTGAGCCACTTGGGGTGTCCTGCCTGGTCCTCAATCCCTGTGCTGATGGACCTTGGATTGACCTGACCTATCACTCGACACTTGTCTGTCTCAAAGATGTTTGAAGACACTTAGCCTTTGGGTCTCATCTCTTTCTCACATTCTCGGCCATGGAAGATACTCTCAGTCCAATCTTCCCCTGGGATGTCTTTTAGAGACTCTACAACCTCTAAGCTTAATGCCTTACTTATAGATTCCTAACCAAACTCGCCTTTGCACTAACAAATGACCAACGCACCCCTTAAATAACATCCTAAAGTGGGAGCTTTTTAATTTCCATCAGCAAACAGGCAGATGAAAAAGTTTCTATCCAGCCATGCTAAACTCTGTCCTGGTGGCATTTTACTCCTGTCTGCTTTTCCTTTCACTGGGCAGCCCCTGTACTCCCTGCCTGTATACACTTCTTTTCCCAGTCCTATTCTGTCTATGCCAACACCACCACGGGTCCCACAGGAAACGGAAAACCTGACTGGATCCGTGAGGTTCCAATCCCAGCCCGTGATGCCTGAGGTGGCTGGTAGTGCTGAGTAATTTTCCTGTCTTCTTCATAGATGAAAGAATGTATGAATGTTGTGGCCATATGGATGTGATTCTGTTTTAAATGTGTGTTCTGCACATCTTCTATGTCTCTCTTGTTATTTGTATCTGTTTAAAATTCCTGCCACAGCTGTGAAAACATGATTTCTTTGTGCAACATTTGACCACCGCCATTTTGTTTGAACTTAAGATAGGGAGGAGCCACAGACTCATGAGATTCCACCCTTAGCCAAACAGTGCCAGCAGCCTCCTTGCCTGCTAACAGGTGGCTGCACTCGAGTAGTGGTTTGGCTGCCTCCAGCAACATCACCTGTCACCAGCTACCTTTAAGCCATTAGCTATGCTTTTAAAAAATTACTTTTTTGCTCCATTGCATTTGGTGTATTTGCATGATTGTTCAACTTGGCTGGCCTGCTGAGGTGCTCGTTACATACAGAGACTCACCTGCAGGACATATCCTCCACTGCATCGACTCTAATTTTCCAATAAAAAATAAGCCAGCTTTCTCTTGCTCACTTTTCATTTAACTTTATATGGAACTTAAATTCAACTGTGTGTAAATGTATGCATACTTACTATTAAATGTTTTAAGTAGTCTGTTCATCTTATCTCATTCCAGACTAAGAAAGCAATAAGTCTCAAATATTTTAAATTGGTATATACTTTTAAATCTATTACAGAATGCTGTATATGCAATCCAACTCTGTTTTAAAATAGATTAAGCTGTTCTTCACTATTGTCAGTTTTACTGTTAAGCTTCTATTGCAAGCAATTTTTTCTTCTTTGTCTTTCATAAGGATAAATATCACCTGTTAAGTTAAAAACCAGTACAGTCAAGCTTGGACCCAATTCAAGGCAGATCTGATAGTGTAGTCATAACTTTAAATATATACCCAATAAATAGCCCTCAAGTGCTCAGAGATCTGAGGAATATGGCATTTAAATGTTTAATTATTAATAGGTTTTCATAACAGAAAGACAGTTTGGCTCCTAGCAGCATCTCTCCATTTTCTCCAAAGAAGACAGAGGACAAATGGGCACAGAATGGGCACAAAACAACATCCATCTGCAGTTGATTTCATCAAGTGAAAGCGCTAACCACTGGGTGAAATTACCTTTCATCTAAATTGAGAATCTCCAGACAGAGGATGAAGGAGAAGTGGAATTGACAGACTCGCTGCTCAGGGTGAGGTAGGCTTCGCTTCGTGCAGATTTCCTAACTCACAAGATCTTCTAAAACCTGGCAGGCCCTGGTTTTAATAACAGAAGGCAAATACAGACCTGAAAGCCCCTGCCCTCAATGACCATGGAGGACACTGAGGAGTGGCTCTAGGTAGCCAATTGAGTGAGTTCTCTGCCATTTTTTTAAATCAATAACTCAAGCAAAATTTTATCCTTCTCAAAGATCTCTGATGCAGTTTGACAGCTGAGAGATTTTGTGAGTTTAAAACGGACAACCTCACCAAACAAATTTCAGTATAACTTCTTAACATGTTCTAAATGAAAGGTGTTTTAAGATATACAAATGCAAGTTATTAAGGTGTGTACCTGCAAGTTATACAGGTCTGAGGACAAATGCAAGTTATCACATTTCTCTCTCACGCTGCCTTTCATAGTCTTCACATAACCAATAAAATGCTGATAAGTTATTAATCTAATTCGGGCAGAGTGCTTCTACTACCACTACTGCAAAATGGAGATTTTAAATTCTCTTTGGTCATTTTCTAAAGATACTTTTTATTGTACAAAAACATCTGTCACAGTCATTCTGACATAAATGTACTGCTGCTTATACAATGTGTGTGTCTAAAACTTATGTTTTACAGACTCAATGAATTATTGTGAGTTCCAGGGAGCTGAACTGAAGAATCCACCTCAAACAGGTCAGATACAGCCCCCTCTCATTTCCCTGGAGCTGAAATAATTTTTCCCAAACTTAACCTTGTCCTCTGCCCTGCCAACACCTTGCCAGGTCTAAAGGACACCAGACAGTTCCACACCACAAATCCTGAAGCAACCAACTACCCAGTGACTGGCATCCCAACTTTCTCAGGTTCCCTAAGATGCCAACATCCACAAATAAGCAGGAAGCAGTCTTGAGAACCTGATGCCCCAATCCCCTCAAACTACCATTCCTAACATCCCATCTTTTTGTTATAAGAGAAAGAGTCAACCTGCCATGACTAACTCCCTACCTTTTTATTTTAAGAGAAAGAGGGGAATGCTGTAATCTGCTGGTCTGGCTTGTTAGCTGGGTGCCCTGTCCCTTTAAGATACAAGCCCTGCCCACTAACATCTCCCTCTTCCCACTGAGGCAAGCAAATCTCCTGCCTCCACTCCATCTCTCTCTCTGTCACTCCTTCTCTTGAAGAGGCAGTCTCTGCCCCTCTCTCTCCTCTCTTTCCTCTTTCTCTGCACCTCACTTCTCTCTCCCTTTCTCCCCTCTCCATAGCCCCTTACTCGTAAACCATTCCCAATACCTACTAAATAAACTCTATACCCAAGCTCTCTCTGCATGGTGTACCTGTCTGTTTCCCACCCTCTGAGGTCACCCACCACTATCCTTCATGGGACTTACCTTGGTTTAACCGCATCATGAATGGTAAAATTCTAGGAACATGAATTCAGGCTGCCCCAGATACTGCACCCTGATTTGAGAACAGTGTCATGAAGTTTTTATAATTGTAGAACAAAGGAAAATCATAAATCAAGGCATTTGTTTTTCAAGTACATTTTTAGAAATATCTGGTGACCAGATTGCAGGAAAGGAGATGGGTGTACTCTGTTGTACACCATCAACAAAAGAAAAGGAAAGATGGAAACTTGGCTATTGGGAAGTACTAAACCTGAACGTGGTACATACCCCAGGCAACCTCTGAAGAACCTTCAGAGGCAGAAAGAACAAGTCTCAGACTTTCAAATAGCCAAGTGGATATAACCCACCAGGTGCAGATTTCAAATTGAAACCACAGCCATTGTTACTCAAGGAAGAGGACTTGACCACATCTGTCAGTTGCTGCAGAGTTTATTCAGCAGATGGGAAGGCCCTTTGTGTTAGCTCATTGGATTGGCTTGAGGGGGAAGAAAAAAGAAACACCACAAAAAACTACTTGAATTATTTTACTGGAGGCCTTTTGCAATTTGTGGAAGGCTACCTCAGCAGTTAGAAGCCTACATTCTTGGGGAAATTGAAAGGTGACTGCTACCTCCCTAGACATTTACGTTTCAAAGGGAGGGTTCTCAGGACCTAGAGAAAGGCATTCCTGAGTCTCAAAGCAGACTCTTGCAGTAAACAAGCAGAAAAGCTTGTTTCACTCTTCAAAAGGGTTTATACACATTTCATAGGGAAAAGAAAGTTCTTATAATTACCAGGTTCCTAAGGTAAAGTCTAAGAGAAGAGGGAGAAGAGATATCCCTTCCTTGTCACCAGGAAGAATTAACCCTCTTACTTCTGACTTACTTTCCTGCTGCCACAATGCAAAGCCTGTCCTTAAGCTAATAGGAGGGCAGTTGGGTCCCCCAACATGAGAACTTCCTGAGAACTTCTATTCTAAAAGACAGATATTAATAGAAACAGTCATAATGTCATCCCACCCTTTCTGTTCCTGAATCACAGAGTTGGGCGATCTTCATGAGCATCTGTAGGGTTGAGGATCCTGGGAAGTAAGGCTCATAGGGAATGTTGAACAGTGTGAACAAAAGTTCCTGAAAAGAATTGCACCTTCCACTGAATCCCTTGCAAGGCTGATTAATTGATTCTGACTTCAATGGCATAGCGAGGTTTGGATGTTGCAAGTTGGGAGACAATTATCTTGGGACATCTTTAGCTCACTTAATAGCTACTTAACACCCTCCTCTGTACCCACTTTGCTTCCTAGGTACCTAATGTTACCACCAATGTATTAGAAAATGCCTTGATTCATGATGCTCTTTGTTCTTTTACTATAAAAAAACATCATCAAACTGTTATCATATTGGAACATGGGACTTGGGGTAACCTAAATCTGTGTCCCTATGCCGTGGTCACTCATGTTTGGTTCCAGAATAAGTTATCTCTTTTCCCCTTTGAGGTACTACGTGTGTTTTTATATTGATATCTACTATCAAAGTTTTATAGTAGGTTTGAGCAGAAGAGGAGTGTCAGAAAGTGATAACGAGTGTCAGGATTCCCAGGGACATCAAAGCAATCACACAGGTGTTGTGAACCCTTGAACTATATCAGGACGGCCTGCAGAAACTCTAGAGCAGACAATCTCAGAGGTACTGATCACAAGAAGAATGACGTCGTGTTTTTCTAGGCTCCTAAGGAAGAGTGAAACATTTCTTCCTCCAACACTTCATGAGCACCTCCTTCCTGCCTTTCTGCTTTTCATACTCTGTTGGAGGCCAGACTCAGTGGGCAAAGTGTCACTTTGCTCCTTGATTACAGCAAAGCTGTGATTAATCTTGTCCAAACTGTTCTGCTGAAGTGGGGGAACAGGAAGCTCTTCAAAGCAAAGCTTGTGCTGTGTTTGAAGTAGGGGGTTACAGACACTGGTGAAACTCCTAAGAAAAGCCCACAATTCACCAGGACCTCAGAGACAATCTCTAATTTCTACCCTCATCTCCATCTTTTAGTGATACCTCTCATAGACTCACCTCTGAGTTCACTGACTTCATAGTCAACAAAATGTCATATTAGAGTGTAGGTTCCAGAAGGACACCTCTTTCCCTACACCTGGAATGTGACTGGCAGTATATTAATGATTTTTCTCCTTGTGACAAAAAGCATTACAAAAACAACTTAAGGAAGGAAGGTTTATTTTGGTTCATAGTTTGAAGGGGTAGCATCCATCAAGGCGAGGAGGGCATAGAAACAAGAACTTGGGGCAGTTGAGAACATTACATTGCACCAGTGGTTAGGAATCAGGGAGGACAAATGCCAGTGCTCGGCTTACTGTCACCGTTTTATTCCATCCAGGACCTCGGCTCATGGAATGGTGCTGAACACAGCTAGAATGGGTCTTGCTACCTCAACTACCTCAACTAACCTGATCTAAAAATTTTCCCACAGACATGTCCAGAGGTTTGTCTCCTTGGTGATTCTAGGTCCCGTCAAACTGACAATAACCATTGCAGATGGATATTTTGAACAGATAGACATTAAACGGCATTTACCATGTGCTGAACTGTTCTATACACTGAAGATACAGTGTTTTAAAAACCCTAAGTTTGGAAAGTCCCAGGAATCTGCAAGAATCAGCCAGCCCAGCTAAGATTCTTAGCAAATGGGGATATGTAGCTTGATCAGGTCATCTTCTGTGAGCAGACAAGCCTTCCATTGGAGGGACTGGTACACCAACCCAGCCACACAACCTACAGTCTGTCCTGCCTATGACAGTGCTGTGATAAGGGTGACACAGAGATTGTGGGAGTGACCAACCAATGACCAGTCCAGCCTGGGACCCATGCCACAAGATGAGCCCACCCCTGACACTGCTTGGAGGGCCAGCACCCAAAGGCTGGTTGGCCCAGAGACCTAGAATAGAACCAAGCACGACTGCAAGGGGAAAGTGTCAATATAATGGTGACTAATATATTCTGTTATACTCTTAGAGATTGATACCTAACCCAGTAGTCATCAGAGTCTTCATCCAGCAACTGGTGGAAACAGTCATAGTCATAGTCAAACATTAGGCCAAGCTCAGGAAATCCTGCTGAAGAAAGAGAGGAAAGATTGTAGGAGCCAGAGGGATCAAGAGCATCACAAGGAAGCCCACAGAATCAATTAACCTGGGCTCATAGGAGCTCACAGAGACTGAACAAACAACCAGAGAGTCTACATGGGATTAAACTAGACCCTCTGCATAGATGTAACAGTTGTGTAGCTTGGTCCTCATGTGGGACTCATAACAGTGGGATCAGGGAATGTCTCTGACTCTTTTTCTGGCTTTTGGGACCTTATTCCTCATACTGGGTCCCCTTCCCCAGTCTTACTACAAGGCAAGTGTGATGGTTTAAAAGAAAATAGCCCCAAAAGGGAGTTGCACTAGCAAGAGCCTTGTCTTGTTGGAGGAAGTGTGACACTGTGGGAGCAGGCTTTGGGATCTCTTTTCTCAAGCTTTACTTAGTGTGACTGTCAGTCAACTTCCTGATGCTTTCTGGTAAAGATGTAGCCAGTATCACATCTGCCGCCATGCCGCCATGCTCTCTGTCATGATGATAATGGACTGAACCTCTGAAACTGTAAGCCAGCCACCAAAATTAGATGTTTCCTTTATGAGATTTGCTGTGGTCATGGCATCTCTTCACAGCACTAGAAACCTTAATAAGACAGCAAGGTTTTAGGCTTACTCCAGCCTGATATGCCATGTTTTGTCAGTATCCATGGGAGGACTGCTATTTTCTGAATAGAAACAGAGGAGAAATGGATTGGGGGGAAACAGAGAGGAGATGGGGAGGGAAGGGACTAGGAGGGGAGAAGGGGGCACACTGGGATCAGGATGCAAAAATAAATAAATTGATGAAAAAAATACTCTAGGTTCCTTTCCTTATGGAGCTTGTCTTCCAGTGGGGACTCTAAAGCATGGAAAGGTAAATACATACCAGGCTAGTCATGTGTGGGAGTGAAGAAAAGTAAGAGTACAGAGGAGCAGAGTGTGATGCGGTCAAGAGAGGGTTCTTCAGAGGAGTCCATCAGGGAAGACTACGGTAACAGAGACAAGGGAGTCCAAAGTATAACTGTGAAAGCAAGCCTTAGGGATATGTTACCATAAACAGCTCAAATTCAAAGTCTGTTTCCACATTACAAATATAACAAAAATTGTTCTGATACTATTTTAAGGAGCAGAAGTATTAGTAAAAAGAATACATGGATGTTTCCCAGAGTGTCTTAGGTTTTATTGCTGTGAAGAGACATAAAGACCACGACAACAAAAATAGATGATGGAAAGTATTTAACTGGGGCTGGCTTACAGTTCAGAGGTTTAGTCCGTTATCAGCATGGTAGGAAACATGGTAACACACAGGCAGATATGGTGCTGGATAGGAGCTGCGAGTTCTACATCTGGATCTCCAGGTAGCAGAAAGTTAGAGGCATATTAGGTCTGGCTTGAGCTTCTGAAACTCTGAAGCCTTCCCCCAGTGACACACTTCCTCTAACAAGGCCACACTTACTCCAACAAGGTTTCCTCTGAAAATGCCATTCTCTATGAGTCTATGGGGGATCATTTTAATTCAAACTACCCCATCCTGCCTCCTGGCTCCCATAGACTTGTAGCTATATCATCATGCAAAGTGCATTCAGTCCAACTTCAAAAGTTCCCGTAGCCTTTAACAGTCTCAGTCCTGTTTAGAAGTCCAAAGTCTCTCTGAAAACTCATGCAATCTCTTAGCTGTAATCCCCTGTAAAATCAAAATGAAAATACAGATCACATACTTCCAATATACAGTGTCACAGGATATTCATTACCATTCCAAAAGGGAAGAAAAGAGGCATGATGAGGAAATACTGTACCAAAGCAAGACTACAAACCAACTGGGCAAACTCAAAACTCTGCATTTCCATGACTGATGTCAAAGTGTTTCCAACTCCTTTCAGTTTTGTTGACTACGGCACACGTCTTTCTTTTGGGCTGGTTCCACTCCCTCTTGGTAGCTCTCCTCAGCAGGTACCCCATGACTCTGGCATCTTCAACATTTTGACATCTTCAAGGCAACCCAGGTTTCACCTTCTCAGCTTCACACAATGGCCTCTCTAGGTCTCCATACAGGGACACCCCTGACACATGCCTGACTTCAGAGGTCTTCCTAAGCCATGGAGGGAAATTCCTTTAACCTCTTTCTTGTGTCTTTGACTCTAAGGCCAGAACCATGTGACTGAAGCTGCCAAGTTCAATTACATCTTCATCAGATTACTGTTTCTGATTGTTTCCTTCACTGCCTAAGCTTGGCTGTTCTGAAACTTGCTCTGTAGATCTGCCTGGTCTTGAACTCAGAGATCTGCTAGCCTCTTCCTTCCAAGTGATGAGATTAAAGGTGTGCACCACCACACTTTGCCTCAAGCTTTAATTACTTTTTACTTTTCTTTAATTCTTTTTCACAAGTT
The DNA here is from genome assembly GCA_001685095.1 of Ellobius talpinus. Classification (NCBI taxonomy): domain Eukaryota; kingdom Metazoa; phylum Chordata; class Mammalia; order Rodentia; family Cricetidae; genus Ellobius; species Ellobius talpinus. The sequence continues at coordinate 28,876 of LOJH01001855.1, forward strand.
GGAAGCTTAGCTGGGCGAGGTCTTGCTCTGAGGTCAGCACTCCCTTTATTCCACTTAGCACCAGGCTTTTCTTTAATTTGTTTACACTTCCTGGTGCTCCTTTTCTCCTCCAATTGTTCATTTTGTAATTTTTCCTAGCTCAGCTTGCTGCTTTTCATTATAGACTAGCCATTAATAGCCATGCGATATAGTCATTGCTAGATTGTTTTGAAATATCCTCTGCTAAAGCCATTTGTCCATAACAATTTAGCTCCTGGCAGAGTTTTTTAGACGAGGGCATAAAGCATCCACATTCTTCAGCAAAATATCACGAGAGGAGAAAGTGTGGTCCTGCTCAATGCCATAATGGACTGAGTAGGACAAGGAGATCTATGTGCATGACCAGGGTGGACTGCAGGCCCCAAGGAGAAAACACAGGTCTGCCCTGTGCCTTGCATTGCTAGGCAATCAGCCGCTATTATGGTGAGCAAATGTAAGGAGTGGTATGGGAGAGAGAGAGAGAGAGAGAGAGAGAGAGAGAGAGAGAGAGAG